>JAODVQ020097869.1:0-17009 GCA_025400075.2 Phenganax stokvisi
ACTTGATTCTGGGATGATGGAAGGATCGATAGTTTAGGTACCGGTCAGTGTGTGTAGGTGTGCGATAAACGGAGTGATCAAGGAAGCCCATAGATTTCGAGTAGAAAGGATGTCAAGAAAAGGTAAGGAGCGTTTCTGGTCTTCTATTTCCATGGTGAAGGTGATAGATGAATGTAGACCGATTAGGTACCGTAGCAAGCGGTTCAGTTCTTCAATACAAGGATCAAGAATTCCACACCTCCGCTGCAGCCGCAGCGCATTATGGGATATATGTACAGATTAAGTGAGCACCGGTACGCAAAGCGTAGATTGATTGGGACATGAATATTCATAAGAATAGTAGAGATCTTTTTAAAATTCAAATCGTTTGTGAGACTAAAGTGAGTTTTTTAGTCTACAAGGAGTGAGTACAAAATTGTTCAAGTAACTTTACGGCATTTAGTGTATTAAACGGCTGTAATGACTTCTCCAGAAATTTCATTCGATGAAATTCCAATGTGGCATGTTGACGCTCTGAAAGATTTTTGTTGAAAAGGAAACTTGAAAGTCTCTGGAACGAAAGCAGAACTTGTTGTCCGTGTGTTTGCCTGCTCAGAAATGGATAATCCAGTTCAACTGGCAGCAGTGGAAAGAGCCAGAGACACCGAAAATCAGGAGATGAGCTTCTAAACATCTTTGAAGAACAGCTGCCAGACCCGTCAACATTGCTGCAGAATAGTTGGCTTTATGAAGGCAAAGGCATAACGTCTTGGCCAATGGTCACCAATATTTCTGAGTGATATAACTGTATTTCTTCCGACTGATCACCCTGGGTGTCAAGTAAACATTCACGAACGTAATTTAAAGTTTAAACAAATACAAAGAAGGAAAGGCCAACTGCTTGTTCGATTTCCCTTCATTTTTACTTTTCCTCTTTATCAATGTTACCCTCTGTAATCGTCCTTTTTTTATCTTTATGCTCTGCGGGAAAAGAATAAAGTACGAATGGGGGCTGATAGACGTATGCTGCACTTTCTTGAGCACAATTTATGCAATTCACAACGCGTCGATGACCATTTATTCAATCGCTTACCACTGTTCGGACAACCAAATACATCACAATGTCTATGTCCGGATCCCATCACGTCAAGCCTATAAAACAGTATTTATAATCAAATGATTTGATCCGTAAAGTACACCATCCATCTTGCAAAATTCATATAACAATTATATTGCGCAGTAGGAGTAGCAGAATCCATTGAAATGAATATTTATAACAACAACTTACCATTGTGAACTTTAGAAATAGACTGCACTGACTCCTTGTAGACGAAAAAACTTGCTTTAATCTCATAAACGATTTGAATTTTACAAACAATTTCAACTATTCTTATGAACATTCATGAACAAATCAATCCACGCTTTGCGCACCGGTGCTCACCTAATCTGTACATATATCCCATAATGCACCGTGGGCGTAGTGGATGTGTGGAATTCTTGATCCTTGTATTCCGTGCGATCAAATTGAGAAAACATCATCCACATAACGTTTCCTTTGTTTGGCTAGGATGTGATAATTGGCCAAGGCTTTCCTTTCGAAGTATTGCATGAAGATGTTGCCTAAAACTGGAGAGAGGGGTGAACCCATAGCGGCGCCACTATCTTGTTCATAGAGCTGATTTCTTCATTGCAAGCAGGTAGAGGAAAGGCAGAGTTTAAGTAGATTAATTATTTCGTTCACGGATAGATTGGTGCGTGTAGAAAGTCTCCTGTCTGCGAGAAGTTTTCCTGTGGTAATTTCAAAGGTTTCATCGACTGGTACGTTTGTGAACAGGTTGACAACATCAAAACTAGCGAGAATGTCAATTTCATTCAGGTGAATATTTTTGATTTCATTTACGAAAGTAGACGAGTTGACGACGCTATGTCATGAATTTCTCACTAGAGGTTTAAGGATTTTAGTGAGGTGTTGTGCTAAATTGTAAGTGGGGTGCCTCTTGTAGCCACAATTGGGCGCAAGGAAATATCAGGTTTGTGTATCTTAGGAAGTCCGTAAAATTTGGGACAAGTTGTAGCTGATGGGTGTAAACGTTGATAGAGTTTTAATGGTAAGGTGTTAGATCTGTGAAGTGACAGAAGATTATTCACAATTTTCTTTTTGATGCTTGGTGTAGGGTCACGTGCTATTTTCTTAAAGGTTGAGGAAGACAGCATGTCGTTGATCTTTTCCTCATAATCTGATTTGTCCATTACTACAGCGAAATTGCCTTTATTGGCTTTCAAGATATGGATAGACTTGTCTTGACGGGGTGAACAGACGGCGTCTAGTTATTTGCGGTTGAGATTACTCTTTCATAGATTAGCGCAACGTAGTGTTTCAGTTGTTTGTACGCGGATTTTATTAGCTGATTCTTTCGGAGACTTCTACAGTACGGGTTTGATTTCTTGTTTCATGGTTTCAACCGGAATAGAATTTGGTGTAATAGCAGAATTAAGCCCTAACGACAGAAATCGATTTTCTTTTTCAGTGATTTGGTGTTGACTGAGATTGATAACTGTTGAGCGTAGCTCAGTCGTATTATTAGACGATGTAATATTTGTTCCAGAACGTTTCTTTAACCTTTTGAACTTTGATAGTTGTTTGGATTTGACAGCGTTAAATGTTCTGTTATTTGAGTACTCAGACATCTTTTCAGCGGTATGAAAGTCAGTCGAGGTTAAAGTATTCTCTAAAATGTTACAAAATTTTGAGATGTTCAAGCCAACATAATGCAGTTGCTTTCTGGTCCAGTGAATACTTTCCTTACCAAGGCAAATTCCGCTTTTGCTATGATCTTAGTTGCAGCTTTCGTTTGAAATTTATAACTGATTAATAGTCCGTTTGATAATCCTATACTCATAGATATCTGAACCGTTATACTTATGTGATATGTGTTTGCGCGCGTGAGCTATGTCCTGTTGTTTGTATCGTTGACGCTAATTTGTTTGAAATTAGTTTCTCTGAAGACGGCTCGGGTACACGGGCCGAAAGCTTAGAATAAATAACAAGTCGTAGTGTAAAACCACTAATGTTATACTAAAGTAAGCGAAACAGTCATTTCCTTTACCTATAATCAATTTTTCCAAAAGATTAGAAAAAAACCTATATCGCCCCCCCCCCTCGAAAAAATACAATTCCCCTTAAAAATGCTCATCCACCAATTGATTGACTAGCGTAAAACAAATACTAGATCCGCCTCTGCGGATAGGTGGACACGGATAGACGGGTACGGAAATACAGGCATGAAAAAGGCAGGAATAGAAAAGACCGGTAGTGTTTTCTTTAACGGGGATTTTAACATCATGCCGCATTTGAAATGTTATAATATTTTGCTTTGGAATGGCGTTAGAACCAGTCATTTGTTTTGTTTGTAGTATCACTGCATCACCTTCTTCACAATACAATTAATACAACCAGCAACTTTATTCGGAAGTATCTAAACTTGGCTGTTGTATCTTCTCCACGTGCTTTTTTTTGCAATGTGGCCTCTTTTTGAGAGATTTGAGCTTTAATTCCACGATAAGGGTCGTGTGGTTTTCATTGTATGATGACCAAGTGTATAATGAACAACTATCCAAATCTCTTTGCACTACCACAGTGCATCTAATTGTCTAACTGTGTATGGCTAACATCCTTAAGGTTTGCAAGCAAAAACCATGGTTGGCATGGGCTGCTAAATTTGGATTTGTTTGGTTGTAAAAATTGCAAATATTGTATCACAAAATCCGTTACAATATTTTCCATTTATCGTTAAAGCTCTGCATGAAATCTTTTGCATTGAAAGCGCAACATGGCAGGATTGGTGGAACTAAATTTGCCCAGAATGTCCGCTCTGGTCTGTTGATACTAGTAATAGCTGGCATTTTTAAAGCCATCTCAAAAAGCACTTGAGTGGAATCTCACTTTGGTTTTATTGTCGAATAATTTATGGTAGAAAATACGGGGTGCAGTGTACGAAGTACGGATTGTCGTGATTCAAATTGAATCGATTGTAACGAGACACTGCAGAATCTACCATGAAAGCAGACTTAGTAGAAAAGATGTGGTCTGTCTAAAAAGTGCTCCTGTGCATTTCCCTTTTGATTTTAGCAAGTCTAGGGCTGTAGTAAGGGGGGGCACTGCAGCACTGTGCCCCCCTTTTTTGAAAATACCAAGATGTGCCCTTTTTCTTCAACAAAGATCCCCTTCTTAGAGTTGTTAATTGTGCACTTCTTTGAGCAACTAATTCGTGTGCGTAATAATTATTGTCAATAACCGAAAAATACGAAACAGGAGAAGATGATCTCAACAGAGATTCACAAAGCATAACTCACGAGATCTTGCTATCATCTTATATTACTTAGTTTTTAACCTTCATTGGGCACTATGATCAAAATCCTGGAAAATTATTTGAATTATACCGTCTTCGCAGAAGTCCGTCCTTTTGCAAAATTAATTTTTGAATTATTCCTATGGAATCATTACTATATGAGAAGTGTCTGTTTTGTTAGTGCCGCCCCCTCCCTACTTTTTAAATCGTTCCACGGCCCTTGAACGAGGTTCCATTTGTTTACCATGGCAGTACTTGTTTTGAATTACTATAGAACAGCACGAAAATTCCGAATATGGTTCTATAGGAATTCCCATATGAAGTTACGTTTCCTATTGAAATCCCTATAGGAATGTAAAATTCCTGTAGGAAAACTGATTCGAACTCAAATTCCGAAAAGATGTCATATAAGAGAACTGATGGGAATCCAAAGACCTAAAGGATATTAAATTTCCTATGGAAATTCCTTTTGGAAATCGTACAGCATTTTCTTTTTTAAAATTCATACATAAATTCAAAATGGAATTCCTGTACGTGATGTTTTTTAATTGGTTAGCGTTAAGTTCGAAATATTTTAGCTGTCTGACGTTAAAAAAGATGAAAGCTCAACATGTATTGCTGAAATACTAGTAAAAAAATAACTGTTGTTTATTTCCTAAGTACAATCGATCGAAGTATATATATTGACAGGTTATCACAAAACTTTGAACTAAAAACTAACTCTCAATAAAACACCAAATAGTTAATTAGGCTGATTTAGCTATTATTGGAAAAATATTCAAATAAAGACGTTTGATATAGATTCAACTATATTAAATGATATAAGATTTGATTATTACAATTCAATATATTTATCTTTCAAATCATTCTTTAATTATGTACCACATACTAATATTGTAGACACCACCTAGTAACAAATTTGTTAAACCATGACTAAATACAAAAGAACAATCATAGTAATCGATCACATTAAAAAGAAGGTGGTGTGTCAATTTTTCGCTGATTAAAACTCGCAGAAGCATCTAGTGAAATTGACATCGCACCATCTTTTTTTAGTGACGGATTTTTCCTCATAAAACGTACACGGCATGTTGGAAATGAAGTCTCGATTTCGAAGCTTTAAATGTATGCATCTTGCCTTAAGTTTTTCTGGTTTGATAGCAAAAGGTTTGTTTGTGTTCATACATTCCTTCACGAAATGCGATGTAACACCCTATTATATACTGGAAAGAAGTGGCTCTCCTTCCCAATGACGAAGTTTCTTCTCTATCACAAGATAATATATTTTGCATTGACATGCCTTTAATTCATCATTATCGCACTCGCTCTCTTGTTGACACGCTAAAGCCCATCAACGATACCATATTTCATTAGAGAGCTGTCAAAACGAACATGGTAATCATGGTGTCTTTTGCATCTTGTCTTGCTTTCCAAAGTATACAGCACGTGATTTCCAATAAGTCGGTTATAGAAAGTAGTTGATCGATAAAGAACGTCCTTGTCAATCATTGATGCTAACAAAATTGTCTCCGATGCTGTGAGACGTTTAGACTGTCCATTCCAAGTCCAGTTACTGTAGTAGTAAGAATTCGTTAACTTTGTGTTAGTATTCTCTCCTTGGAAAGTTCATTAAACAAGTGTTTTACTCTTGGACACGTGTCATCTCGGATATATTCTCTTGCAATGGCAGGAAATTTCTGCCAAAAGATAAACGAGTTCCAAACTGCTGCGGCACATATTGAGTTCCATTAAAAATTTTAAATAGCATGTGGTTGTTAGCTTCAACGAAAATGGCAGAAGTTTCCCACAGGGGTCCACAGTTCTTCACACTATTAGCCAAATGTATTTTAAGATGAACTTGGAAACTATAGTTGATTAAACCATGTAAGATTTCTATGCCAGTGGCGAAAATTCACCAAATTTTTGGTTAGGCACGCTTTGGCGTGTGATAGATCGCATCACAAATTTCTTCGCCAAGCAAAGTGTACACGCTATGTAGTAGCGAAATGAAATGTTCTAAGTATTATTCATGTAGAAATGTATTGTTCATGGCAGCAATAGGATTGCTACAGAATACAAGTACAACTCAGTGCTGATGGCTGTGGTTTTCAATTTATTGAGTTGTAATATGTTTGATATTCCCAAAATTCTTAACATAGCATACTTTAGCTTTATAACAGGGATTTAGCAAGTGCATAGCTCTAGAAAAAATGTTTTGATCGCGCGTTATATTGGCCGCACTCTAATTACTTCAACCATTTCCGAGGCAAAATGTTTCAGAATAATCATTAATATTATGCAATAAAGCACCTATTAGTTTACAATTTCAGCAAAAACGGAGGTGCGTAATCGTGGAGTATTTTAAACATTTTAATACAAATATGCACAAGAAATACCAGCGTGCAAACCCCAAAAAGCTTACAACATTGGTAAATAACTGACTGACTGATGCGAATTTTTGCCCTTCATCGCAATACTGCAAAGTTTGCACTAAATACATACGTTTTTTTCGGTCGAAGGGATAATCCACTGAACATACAAGATAGGTTTATATGAATAATCGTACGCTGTTTAGTTTCGTCACGTAGTTTCGACAGGCAATTTGCTTTAGTTTAGGAGATACGGAGCATCGAACTCGATAAAATCGTCGAAACTCACATGCCATATCAGCAGATGCGTAAGTGGCAAAAGGTTAGCGCCGTTCCAAAAATATGATGTCAGTGAGTGCTTGGCAGTTAAACGGCAATATTGTTTACAGCGGCGTTCATGATGAATGAACAAAATGTTAGTCGTTTATCAGGAGGTAATTCAACCAGTTCAAGCTAGTATAGTTCCTTAACTGATAATCTTAATGAAATACTGTGTGATAATTTAGAAGCTGACGTTATTTTCCGCCTAGGCGCAATTGAAGCAACAAGTCTGTGAGCAGTGAACATGGCAGATATTTGCCGGCGGAGCATTTGGCGGTCTAAGATAAGTTACATCGGTTTCTTTAATATATCGCCAGTCATTCGTACACTAAGGCAATATCCAATGCAGCAATTTGCTAATTTAAACTCGTTTAACTTACAGTAACTTGTGTGGTAATTGGTAATAGCATACTACAGTCCTTTCATAGTTTGCGTGAAGTGCTTAGTGACGTCACCTTTTTAGCATGCCGCTGGCCTTACGCCTCTTTTTCATTTCATCCGTACCGTGGCGCAACGTAGGGTATTTCTCCGTTTGGAGAGCACCACAGCGTAACTGATGACTTTCAAACTAATGACTTTAGAATTTTAGCCGTGTTGAAAAACAGCTGGCACATTGAAAAACAGCAGTGAAGAAAAACCAGTGTAAAACCAAACAAATTATTTGATGCAAGCAGGAAAACTTCATCAAATATTGGCCTATCAGAAGCCAAGGAGACAGACTTGTCAACAAGTTACACATTGCAGCTCTAAATCATGTCATGAGTCATGTTGTCTAAGTGCAAATCAAGTAACTAATTGTTTAGTCCAAATGCAAGTCTTGAAAGTCACAAGTCAATTCTTGCTAGTCCAATCAAGTATCAAGTCAATGAAGTCATTTAATTACTGAAGCTCTTTTTGAGAAACGTACTGTATAACTGTACTGAAAAGAAACTTGTGACCATTGAGTAATATATATGAACTATTAAAAAAAATTGGGTCGCATTGCCGCCTACGGCAGGTTCATAAATTGAAGAGAAGTGATGTACAAACATCAAT
This sequence comes from Phenganax stokvisi, assembly GCA_025400075.2. Taxonomy (NCBI): domain Eukaryota; kingdom Metazoa; phylum Cnidaria; class Anthozoa; order Malacalcyonacea; family Clavulariidae; genus Phenganax; species Phenganax stokvisi. The sequence continues at coordinate 8,054 of JAODVQ020097869.1, forward strand.
TGAACCATTTCTTTTACATGCATTGGTATCAAGTCCCATTTTGCAAGTCCAGGTCAAGTCATTAGTCATTTTCTCCAAATCTAAGTCAAGTCACAAATCAGTCTAAGTAACAAGTCAAGTCACACAATATGTGATTTGCGTCCGACTCGAGTCCAAGTCTTATGACTCGAGTGTGCACCTCTGCAAGGATCATTAGATAATGTTCTTAAATTGTTGTTCCGCAATTTTGAAGTCGATCTTCTGCTGCAGCCATCGCTTGCTTGCAACTTGTACATGTATTATACAGTGCACATATATAAACCAAAATCTACCTGGTGGGCAATTTTGTACATTATATTTTATCATTGTTAATAGTATACATATATGGTCGCAAAAGAAAAAGAACGCTTTTTTTGTTTCACTGAATAAAAAGTATGAAAGAACAGCGAAGTAAAAAGTTTGTTACCTTGGGCCAACAAATAAAGTACAATATATTCTTAGCTTCCGCCAGGAAAAGTTTGGTCAAAAATATCTCGGATAATACGCAATAAATCGCCAATTCTTCCGAGGAAGTTTTCGAGAAATTGCTTGAGAGCAATATATTTTAATTTAAAAAAGAGTATATTAAAAAACCAGCCTCAGAGAGCCGTTTACATGACCCAATGTCTCAATATGTCCAAAATTCGTGTTTTACGCAATCTGATTGGCCTAGAGCGAAAATGTAAACAAATCCCCTGATTGGTCAAAAACATTATTAGTTCTTGTTTGCCCAATCAAGTTCCACAATTTCCATTGCAAAGTAAAGCTGGCTTTCTCTTAGCAGAATTAAGGAAAAATTGATGACAATAACTGATTTGTCTTTTTGGGGAATCAGATTACAACTTATGCCATTACATGCTCAGCAAGCATTCTGGTAGTTTCATTCAGAATATCAAATTAGTGGACATGGCTATTGCTAATCATGGGGTTAATATATCCTGTAATTGCTTTAAAAACTTTAACATGACCCACTTGGGAGTTTGAACTTTTTAATATTTAAGTATTCAAATTACCAACCCCTGTGCAAGAAAACGTTTAAATACTCAACAATAACACAGTGTAATAAATAGTTTATGTTATTGCTAAAGCATGCAAACATTTGCCTGAACAAGGAACAGTTAGTTAATGACGAAGACGATGATGCGAGCAACTAAGTTTTGACTTTTTATGTTTTAGGAGTTTAAACTCGGTTGAAATAATCTTGTTGTTAATAAATACACTATAAACAGAGAGATTTGTATTGTTTACAATTGGGGGCAGTGGTGGGATATTACGATGCCTAGTAAATAAGAATTACAAGAATAAATTGCTAGACTTCCCGCGAAATTGCATAAATACGAGGGGCAATCCGAGAGCAAACCAGGGACAGCAACGCCAAGTGTGACGATTGTGGAGACAAATAATATCAAAGTGAAGCCAGAAAACTTCTCAGAAGGATCGTGGGACGAGTGGATGAATCATTTTAACTTGTACGCCGATGTAAGCAAGTGGGATGACAAACGATGTTGTCAACATCTGACTCTTGCGTTGCAAGGAAGAGCACAGCGAATCTTTTTCACCTTGACCAATGACGAGAAAGCAGATTTCACAGGATTGCAAGCTGCACTTCGATCCCAACTGCGGCTGGAAGAACAAAGAACAATCCACAAGCTGAACTTCATTTCTCGTAGACAAGTAAAAGGAGAAAATATTGTCGATCTTGCAGCAAGTATAAAGAAACTTGCGTTGTTAGTGCATGGTTAACGAGATTCGAGGTTCGTAAAAGAAGAAATGATTGATCTACTCATCAAAGCACTGGATACGCGAGAGCTCAGAGTGAGCGTTAGTCAAACGGACACAAAAACGCTGGATGAAGTTGTCAAAATTGCTTTGAAACTTGAGAGTATCCACTTGGCAGAAGTGCAGCAAAATACGACAAAGATAAACATGGCCACTCAAGATACCTCTGACGCGTGTGTCACTGGCAGAAGTAAAAGAAATACCGACTCAGCACCAAAATGGATGTGTGACTTGATGGCAAACCAAAATCAGATAATGAAGAAGATGATGGATTATTTGGAAAGAAAAGAGAAGAAAGTGATCGTATGCTACAAATGTAACAAACCGGGACACATAGCAAGAAATTGTTCCAATCCTGATACCAATCAGGGAAACGCGAACAGGGCGGGGGCCCATCAACCGTAGGACACCCGCCCGCGCAAGAAAACCCACACCCTCGAAGTGACACGCCGTCGTACAGCACTGAATGTACTGTATTTATACAATGCAGAATTAATGACTTTCATGTGAAAGCGAGGTATCAGTGTCTATAATGCATAGTGATTTATTCGCCATGGTGCGAAATAAGAGCACTCAGATTGGAAGCACGTGCAAAACTGTTGTAGGAGCAAATGGAACAGCGTTAAAAGTACAAGATATGGCAGAAGTAAAAACAATTATTGGGAAAGTCGTTGGTAACGATGTGTTAATTTGCGAGGATTTGACACAGATGATTTTGATATGAATCCACTTTTTGAAACCACTTAACTGTGTGATAGATATTCAGAAAGGAACTATTCGAGTTAACGGAGAAAACTGTGACATGTCGTATATACGAAAGAATAAAGTTTGTCGAGTAATGTTTCGAGAAACAACAATAATTCCCACTCGTTCACTGTTGACGATTCGTTGTAAAGTTGAGAGCACGGGCGTTTGCAACTATACAACTGGGGTGCTTGATCCTTTGAAAAAATTTGAGGAACGCTACGGTCTCGGAGTTCTTAAGGTAGTCTCCCATTACAACAGAACCAGATAGCCATTAGATGACTTAACTGTTCAGATGCATCGAAAAGAGCTTACAAAGGAAGTACAGTTGGAGAACTATACCCATTGGTAAACGAGAGTGCCGCCCACTCGAACTTATGTTATTTTATTACGCTAACTGAGAAAGTTTTGAGTGCCTTATGGCGCAAGAGAGCGAGAAGCATACACCAAGCGTGCAAGACATATTCCCTATCGACAATCGAACCTAAACAGAAACCGAAAAAGACAGTATCTATGAGGTACTCTTGACACATCCAAAAGTTATTTCTGGGTGAAAAACTGATATTGGGGAAGCGAAAGAGATCGAACATTTCATAGACACTGGAAATGCAACTCCCATTATAGTTCCCACGAGACAGTTACCCTTTAAAAAACCTGAAACCATAAGGAAAGAACTGGACGTCCTGATGAATAGTGATGTAATAGAGCCTTCTTGTTCTCCATGGTCTTCACCCATCGTGCTCGTGAAGAAGAAAGATGGTACAGAGTGGTTTTGCACGGATTATCGCTGAACTGGCAGATTAAAGTACCCATGGAAGATCGAGAGAGACCAGTTTTTGCAATGCCTGATGGATTATTTCAATTTAAAAGATCACCTTTTGGACTTTCCAATGCACCAGCAACTTTCCAATGTGTAATGAACAATATACTGTCAGTTTTGACTTGGACTGACTGCTTAGTCTATTTTGATGATATCATCGTATTTGGTACATTACAGGAGCACAAGCGACAACTGGATGAAGTACTTGCAAGGTTGGAACAGGCTGGCCTTAAACTGACTGCAAAGAAATGTCTTTCGTGCAAGAAAAAAGGAACATATTAGGTAAAGTGGCGAGCAAGGATGGCATATCCACTGATTCAGAAGAAACCAGAGTGATAAACGACTGGCCAATCCCTAATAACATCTCTGATCTGCAATTATTTCTCGGTTGTGTGGAATACTATCGCCAGTTCATTCTAGATTTTGCTACAATCGCAGAGCCGTTATACAAGCTGGAGAGGAAAGAAACAGTTTCCAGCTGGAACGATGAAACCAATGACGCTTTTCAAACCTTGAAAAGAGTGTTAGTCTCTGCCCCAATATTAGCATATCCACGATTGGACTTGCCAGATAAATTACATACTGACGCTAGTGACACGGGAATAGGAGCAGTCTAATCGCAGGAGCAAGACAATGAAGAGAGACCAATCGTTTTTGTGGCTAGAGGCCTAACTAAAGCACAAAGAAACTATGGCACAAAAAGAAAGGAATTGCTTTCGTTAGTTTGGGGTATGGTACATTTTGCTCCATATCTCTATGGAAAAGTATTCACGGCACGAACTGACCACCATGTGTTAAAATTGTTCCAAATATCAGGAAACTGAAAGGGCTGGTAGCTCGCTAGATTGAAAGACTTTCAATGTTTAATATTACTATTGAACATAGGTCCGGACGGGAGCATAGTAACGCAGAAAGCATCTCACGTGGACCGGGGACAGACGAAAAAATAGAAATGCTCACCGAGATAGTAGCAAATGATAAAGCGTAACATCCGTAGCAACGACGGCGAGAGAGTCCACTGAGCATTGGTGCCATCGTTGGACTAAGAGTGATATGAAACTGTATCAGTACCAATATTCACACGGTGGACAAGTCCTGAAATGGGTAGAAGAGGGAAAGAAGCCGCTCAAAGGGGAGATTCAGCATTCAGGTCCCGAAATAAGAAATCTGTGGGGTCCATTTGGAGTTTTACTGTGGTGGACGGACTCCTTTACAGCAAGTTTGAGGATAAAACAGGCAATGTGAAGTATCTCCAACTGTGTTTATGAAGTAAGTTGGTACCTGAAGTGCTCAAAATTTCCCACGTTATTCCAACAGGCGGACATCTGGGATTACAAGTTATGTCAGAAGGAATAAAACGACGATTTTACTGCAAAGGCTTGCAGGCAGACATGATTGATCATTGCAAGTCATGTCGCAGGTGAGGAAAGGTATTCGCAGTCAAAAAAACCTTGAGCAGTATTGAAACCGAACGTACTGAATATCCGATGGAAAAAATTACCATGGAGATCATTAGACCGTTACCAACTACGAAAATGGTAATCGGTTCATTCTAGTGGTAGTTGTTTACTTTACTCGTTGGCGGGAAGCCTATGCTATGCCCAACCTACAGGCACATACGGTAAGCGAAAAGTTAGTTCAAGAATGGATTTCAAGATGTGGGGTTATGCAACCAGTACACACACACCAGGGTAAATCTTTAGAAAGTGAAGTATCGAAAGAAATGACGAACATGCTAAGAATAAATAAGGCTTGCACTACCCCATACGATCCGCAGAGTGATGCGATGGTGGAAAGGATGAGCAGAACACTGAGAGCTATGCTTGCCAAGACCGTCAATGATCAACACAATGACTGGGATATTTGGATCCAACAAGTATTACCCGCGTAGAGCCTGTTCTTCACTACGCAAATTTGTTCGCGCGAAGAAAAAATCTGGCAACGTGATTGGCTCGTTTTCGACTTTTTCACAGCAACTTATTCTGCTAGCGAATCACGTTGCTGCATTTATTTTTCGCTCGAAAATATTGGCGTATTGGAAAACGGGTTTAAAAACTACCTCACGCATTTTTACTTGAGTCACACCTCAATACATGATGTTTGGTAAAGAAAGAAAGATGCCAGTTGACCTGATTGTTCACGACTCATCTGGAGAAAGGGAGAAATGGTTCGACAGCAATATGTAAGGGAGAGCAGGCGACGGTTTCAAAAAGAGTACAAAGTGGCAAGCAAGACAACGAGAAAATCAGCACAGCGCTATAAAGAATATTACGACGCAAAGACGAACAGGAAGCCAATTGAAGTCGGTGACCGAGTTTGGTTATATGTCCTCTATGTCAAGAAAAAGAAGTCATTAAAATTGGATAGACGTTGGGCAGGTCCCTTTGTCGTTGTAAAGAAGTTATCGGATTTGGTGTATGGAATCCAAATGGAAGACGATAAACGAAAGAGATTTGTACTCCATTTCAACCTGCTAAAGAAAGGTCATAGCTCTACACTTCGAAATAAAGCACCCTTAGTGCAAGATGATCTACAGCATTAATCAATCAATCAATTCGATTTTATTTAAAACAAGCTAGCCCCACTCAACTTTCGATGAAATTGGTTTCCAGGAGGGGCGTGTACTTCTAATAATTTACAAAAAGTATATACGATATTAATATTTACAAAGAGAAAGACAAATATGTAATACTAAAACCAACCAAGCATGCACTTTAATTTAAAAAGAGAAATCAGCTAGACAGTGTTTAAACTCGGTTAAACATTCAGCCTTTTTTAGTTTCTGTCGGACGATTATTCCACAGCCTTGAAGCACTTTATTTAAAACTCTGCTTTAAAAAATTGCTTTTTTGTTTTTGGTAATTTCAAATCAGTTTCAAAATTATTATGAAAACCGGTAAAGTGGTAAAATGCGTTTCCGGGATTCTATTGCGCCCTTGTTATTTTTGGTACCACGTGATCAATATTTTTCAAACGCGCGAGGCACGAGTTTAATATAATAGAACCAGTAATGTTTAATAAGCAAGGGCGCTTTCATTATCGTGGTAAGTCTTTGTCAGCTGAAATAAAAGGCGAGATTATTGACTCTGTGTTAGAAGCAGGTGGAGACAGTAGGAACGGCTATTTTCCTGGGAAATGGGAACATATAGGAACGAAGCACAAAGTTTATGGCAAAACAGTGAAAGCCTTATGGCAGAGATTTGTGAGCACTGGCGATGTCATAGGCGATCTCAAGAGACGCGGAAATCCATCAAAGTTCAGCCAAGGAGAGTTGCATTTAATAGAAGCCATGAAGACGAAAAACCCCTCGGTATCGTATAAGGTAATAAAGGAAAACGTCCTTAATCACGGCAATCTTCGAACGGGAACTTCCACAACTGCCATAGCTAGGGCAGTTCGATCTTCTATGCTTCACGGGGAAATGTCCTGGAAGCGTTTGTGCAGAGTTAATCACAACAAATATTCAGATGAAAATCTCAATTACTGCCAGGACTTCCTCAATTACATGAGTGAAGTGGACCCGTATCGTTTGAAATTTTTTGACGAGAGCGGTGTCGTCTTGACTGACTGCAATAAGCGCTATGGGCACTCAGTCGTAAATACGCCTTGTGTTGAAATTGGAAAATATTCGCACACTCGAAATATAACTTTAAGTTTGTTGGTGGGACTAGAAGGCATTATGTACGCTGATACTGTCGATGGATCTGCAGACACTTTTCATTTTCTCAATTTCTTCAACGAAGCATGCCAGAACTTTCAAAGAAATGGCAATCCAGTGTTAACAAACGGCGATATTATTGTTATGGACAATTGTGCTACACACCACAATGTCGGAGGTTTTGCTCTTGGACAATGGTTAGATACAATGGGCATTGATGTCGTATATTTACCAACCTACTCTCCCGAACTAAATCCCATTGAACTGGTGTTTAATAAACTGAAAATCGAGTTGAAGAGGGAGGAATTGCAACCTGTTGTTCGTGCTAATTTGCACGCTGCAATATACGATGCTCTTGAAAATATAACTGAAAACGATTTATTGGGTTTCTATAGACACAGTGACTATATAGCTGTGTGATTTTAAACATTAATTAATGAGTGTTTTGCAAATAAACATGTAATACAAACATCGCTGCATGGCATACAGCTTACAAAACGTTGACTCATACCAAAAGTTTATCACAGTAAAAAATATCAACTGTTACAAGAAAGTCAACAATTTATACTATAGTATTTAAACATTATGCTGAGCTCAAACAACAACTATAGATGCAACTAAAACGAGTTTTGAGCAATACACTAGTATTTTTCAGTGTCTAAGGACATTAAATCCTCCAGTTCAAGCTCCATTGCAGCTTTTGCGAGGACATCTAAGTTTGACGCTTGACTAGTATTCAGATCTTTGGCCTTGCTTTCGTGCTTTTGGCCTCGTTTTTCACTGCCAGCCATGTCTTGTTCATACTCGTCCAAATTAAACGTACGTGGCAACGACGCCAAACTTTCCTGCATGCCAAGTGGGAGATGAAAGTCATCCTCTTCTTCACGGGAAACGAAAGCAACTTTTTTTCGCTGGGGGGAAACTACGGGCGAAGAGTCATCTGAAGAATCATCGACACTTCTAAACCTCCCGCTTTCCTTGTGAGGCCACAAAATTCCACGCTCTTCCCATAACATCTTGTAAGGTTTGTAAACAGTTGTTTTTCCCGTGCGTGTTTTTCTTACCGGAGAAAGGGCTTCGAATTCTTCGATTGTTTCGCGAGCCTGGATGGCAGTTGGCATTTTGCCTTTAAATTCTTTCTCTAAAACTTTACTGTCTTTGTTTATAAGACGCCAATCTTCTATCTGCCTGCCATTTACAAGGCGCAAATACTTATCGGGATTACTTGCTATCAAAGTTTCTTTAACTCGTGATGCATAGCGCTTACCAACACTTGCACTGGCTTTCTCTCTATTGTCCAGTTCCTCTTTCATACACACTAACGATTTGCGTTCTTCACTGAGTAGTTTCGTTTTTTGTTTGACCGCCTGCTTGTCGTCAGGATGCTTATCAATATTTCCACAAAATAACGCAGAAGTGCATTCTCTTGGGTACGGGCAATTCAAGCGATTGTGTCCCTCTTTACGGTGACATTTGCTGCAACACGGAAGCGAAGACTTCGACGGAAATGTTCTTTCCGCTGTATAATCTGCTAGTTCTTGCTCAAGTTCTTCAATTCTTGCCTCTTGATTCTTTATTTCTCGTTTCTGGTGTGCTATGTACGACTCAAGGGGACTCAAAATAGCACTGAAACTTAACTTCTTTTTTGCAGGATGATGTTTATCCTTGGTCTTAGCTTTCGAACTACCAACATCATGATCAACACTAGTTGCACTGCTCTTTGTAGCTCTTTTCTGACCGTCCCGTCTGGTCATAATCTGGTTTTCATTTGCAGTTGTACACGCGCCAGATATTTGCGAGCCCTAGATCAGAAACCTTACTTTAGTATTTACAGTGTTGCCTATTACTATATCAAAAAATATGAAATATTACTGCTCCGCGACCATACCTTTTTCATGATTTGTAGTTGATGTTCTAGCAGTCGCCTTTCGCCTAGT
>JAODVQ020098189.1:287-17006 GCA_025400075.2 Phenganax stokvisi
TGGGCGTACCGGCGCACGACGAGCGCGACTTTGCCTTCGCATCGGAGCGCGGCATTCCGATTCCGGTCGTGATTGCGCCGCCGGACTGGGACGGCAATGACCTCCATGATGCGTACACCGGTCCCGGCAAGATGGTGAATTCGGGACGCTTCGACGGCACCGACTGGGAGGCCGGGAAGTTGGCGGTCGCGGATGCGCTGGATGAGATGGAGCTCGGCGGTCGCACAGTGTCGTACCGGTTGCGCGACTGGCTGATTTCACGCCAACGTTACTGGGGGACTCCGATCCCCATCATCTACTGCGATGACTGTGGCACGGTTCCCGTTCCATATGAAGATTTGCCGGTAGAGTTGCCTGAAGACGCTGAGTTTACGCCTTCAGGCAAATCGCCATTGATGGAGCATGAAGAGTTTTTGAACACTTCATGTCCGCGATGCGGCTGCGCCGCACAGCGCGAGACCGACACCATGGACACCTTCATGGACTCGTCGTGGTATCACATGCGCTACTTGAGCCCAGATGATGATGCGAATCCATTTTCGCCCGAGGCAGCTGAAAACTGGGCCCCTGTAGACCAGTACACCGGCGGCATGGAACATGCAGTTATGCATCTGCTCTACGCCCGCTTCTTCAACCGCGCCCTTCGAGACTTGGAACTCGTGAACTTCTCCGAGCCTTATCTGCATCTATTCAGCCACGGAACTTTGGTTACGCAAGATGGCAAGATATCGAAGCGATCGAATCCGTTGGCGCCAGATCCCCTAGTAGCCGAGTACGGCGCCGACACTTTGCGCTGCTACCTCATGTTTCTAGGTCCTTGGGACAAGGGCGGCGTGTGGACCGATTCGGGTATAAACGGCGTTCGGCGCTGGCTACACAGGGTATGGGACGTCTGTACTCGTGACGGTTTTGCCCTTCCAGACGAAGAAATAGAAGGCGACATTGAGTTGGAGCGCATGTCTCATGCCACTACGAAGCGAGTTGTGGAGGACATGCGCGCCTACAAGTACAACACCGCTATCGCAGCGCTGATGACATACGTGAACGCAATGAACGACGCTTGGGAAGCCGGTGACGTTTCTGAGGGAGTATGGCGTTCGTGTGTGCATCGACTGCTGCTGCACTTGGCGCCGTTGGCTCCGCACATCGCCGAGGAACTGTGGGAGCGCAACGGATGGGAGTTCTCAGTGCATCAGCAACACACTCCCGAATGGGATGAATCGAAACTAGCAACTGAAACTATGAGCATAGTTGTGCAGGTGAACGGCAGGGTGCGGGCCACCATAGAAGTTCCAGCAAGTTCCGACGAGGCGGCAATTGAAGCCGCTGCCATGGAAACTGCCGGCGTAACCCGCCATACCAAAGACAAAAGCATCCAAAGAACCATCTACGTTCAAGGCAGGCTCTTCAACATAGTAGCGCGATAGTTGCGGGTAAATCCGCTTGAGAGGGAAGCCTAGAACGGCCCTCCAGTGGCAAAGTCAGGGAACCCCTCCCACCGGCTTCCGCCCTGAGAGCGCATCACGGCGATAGTCTTGATCACCTCAGAGTTCGCCAATCCGTGAGGCGCTCTTCCTGTCAGTGCAAAGCTGACGTTCTCTGCCTGTTTCGTGCCACATTCTTCGAGGAACAACGGCGAGTAGCCGGCCAAGTGGGGAGTCACATGAATGTTCGGCAGGGCCAGGATCGGGTCTTCGGGATCTATCGGCTCTACCTCGGTCACGTCGATGCCTGCGAAGGCGATCTGCCCGTCTCTGAGCGCCGCGTGAAGCGCCACCTGGTCCACTATCTTCCCGCGCGCGCAGTTTAGAAGTATCGCTGTAGGCTTCATCTGCGCCAAGGTGTCGGCATTGATGATGTGATGAGTAGCCGCCGTGTGCGGTGAGTGGATGGTCAGGATATCCGCCTCGGCAAGCAGTTCTTCGAGCGAAACCAGCTGTACTCCGTATAGGTCGGCGGTCGATTGCGGCACATACGGGTCGTGTGAGATTATGCGGCGGGGGCCAAAGCCGATCACGCGCTGCGCGAAGGCTCTTCCGATGTTGCCCATCCCAAGAATGCCGATGGTTTTTCCTGCCACGCGATCCACTTGAGTCTGAAACTGGTTTATCAGACCAGGGTCGTCTGACCAGGCGCCGTCTCTGGTTGCTGCTATAGTTTCGGGAAGCCGACGCAGTATAGCCAGCATCATGGCCATTGCGTGATCTGCGACTTCAACGGTATTTACCCCGGGGACATTGCAAGCCAGCACGCCTAGTTCGGTGGCGGCTTCAAGATCAATAGAGTCGACCCCGACGCCCATGCGGCTGACTACCTTGAGGTTGGGACAGGATTCGAGAACATGTCGATCAGTCAGGGGCCAGGTTGCTATTAAGGCTCCGTCAACGTCTTTCAGAGCATCGATGTAGGCGTCGGTGTCGGTGAAAGGTTCGTGGACCTGCACCTCGATATCTCCCGATTCTCGTATGATCGATGCCACATCGACGAATGTTTCGCAGGTAACTGCAACTTTGAGGGTCATCTAGCCGCTCTCCATAATTTGAAGTTTCTCGAGTTGCTTACGGTTCTTTATCAACTCACCAATCAGCATCTATCAACCATAACCGTTCAATGCCGCTTGCGCTCGTTACGAACGCAAGTGCAGTGAGTCGGCCTACGTGATGTCGAGAGAAGTTGAAGCGCCTGGGGTTGACAGATGAGTGACGATTTCGTCCTAATGCGAAGGCAAGAAACATCTGGACGCAGTTGGTACGCGACGAGATCTCAACCGCAGTTCAGTATTGAGTTCCCCTTTGCAGCCTCAGCCGCCACACCATCTCCGTCTCTCCCGGCCAGCCCAGGTACGCATCTGGCATCACATCCGTCAGCCTGCATCCCCGACTCTCGTAAAACCGACACGCTTTCACGTTTACGTCTTGCGTCTCTATCTTGAATTCGGTGCATCCCTTTTCGCGGGCATAGCGCACGGCGCGCTTGAACAGCAACTTTCCGATGCCCCTGCCACGCCACTCTGGCGCCACTCGGATGTCCCACAGCGCGGCGACATCGTCGCGATCTTCTAGAAAATCGATGCCCGTTGTCTTCCACGCCACCACCGCGCCGCCGACCCTCAACCCGCCGTGGAACGCTGAAATGATGCGCCAGTTAGAGAGGTCCCAGCCCTGATCCAACCATCGAGACGGAGGTTCGCCTTCGTCGTAATCCTTCACATAGGGTGGAGACACCTTGACCTCGCGCAGATTCCAAGTGGATGGATCACATAAGACAGGCTCGATTATGAACTTGGATTCGACGGTGAAGGCTATCGAAACTTTGCCGTACTCATACAGCGCGTCGATAGGTTCATACTCGATGCGGATGCTCATGCCGAGGTGATAACGGAGTAGAAGCTCTATACACGGCCGAAATCGTCTTCGATGCGAACTATGTCGTCTTCGCCCAGGTAGTCGCCGGTCTGCACTTCGATAATTTCGACTGGCTCGATCGATGACGGGTTTGCGATGCGGTGTTTGTAAGTGCGCGGCACATGGATGGATTCCGATGGTCCGAGCATCTTCACTTCGCCTTCAATAGTCACCTGGGCGATGCCCCTGGCGATGGTCCAAGTCTCGGCGCGGTGTCGATGCCACTGGTAGGAGAGGCGCTGCTCGGGCTTTACTGTGAGCCGCTTAACCTGAAAGCCAGGGCCGCGGGTCAGCACCTCGTAAGACCCCCAAGGACGGGTTTCACGCCGCCGACCCTTGGAACTGGGACTGGGATTGCCGGTGGATATCGACTCTTCGAGGCTTATCTCTTCTTCCATTGTCATCTCGTCTTCACCGAATTCGTCGGGAACGAACTCAGGGACGGTTTCCGAACCGCCCTGCACATTAGTCAGATGTAGATGGTCCGTTGCGGATGTAACCTTTCTTTATGTAACCGTATATATACGAACGATACATACGCACGCAATTTGCGACGAGGTTGCCATGGCTTCAGGATCAGACGCTGAAAAACATCCTAACGTTCTCTTCATTCTGACAGATCAGCAGCGACAAGATACCTTGGCCTGCTACGGCAACGATTGGATCGAGACGCCGAATCTGAACAGCATCGCCGATCACTCATACGTGTTCGAGAATGCATACGTCACTCAGCCGGTCTGCACACCTAGTCGAGCTTCGATTATGACGGGTCTGTACCCGCACGCGGTAGGTCTGCACCGCAACAACATCCCGTTGCCTGCGGATTGTCCGACGATTGCCGAACTGGTAGACGAAGATTACTACAGCGGCTACTTCGGGAAGTGGCACTTGGGCGACGACATGATTCGTCAGCACGGCTTCGACGAGTGGGTGAGTGTGGAGGATTTTCATCGAGCGCGTGCGACGAAGCGGGAGTACCGATATGTGGAGGCCGACTACAACGAGCATCTTCGCCGGCACGGCATCGAGCCTCCGGGTGTCACGAGGTCGTACGAGAACTGGTTCGCAAAGGCAGGCTTGACGGAAGAGCAGACTCAAGCGTCGTTCCTGGGCGACCGTTCGGCTGAATTCATCAGGCGGCATCCTGAGTCCACAGTGGGCCATATGCCGTTCATGCTGTACGTCTCATTCTTCGAACCCCATCCTCCTTACACGGGTCCGCTGAACGATCTTTACGACCCGAAGGATATTCCCGTCGGCCCCGCGTTTCTGAAGCGTCCCGACGAGGGCCCGTTGCTCAACCGGCTACGTGCCGACTACTACATGGCGGGCAATCTGAATCCGCTTGGCATCGACGACTACCACGACCTTACCTCAGAAGATGGTTGGCGCGGCCTCAGAGCTAAATACTTCGCGAATGTGACGCTGGTGGATCGCCAGGTGGGGAAGATGCTGGATGCGCTTCGAGAGACGCGGCAGTTGGACAACACGATCATCATCTTCACGAGCGAGCATGGCGAGATGGCGGGCGATCATGGGATGTTGGAGAAGCGGTCGATGTACGAGGAGGCGTCGAGAGTCCCGTTGCTCATCAAAGTTCCCGGCTCGGAACCCGATTCATCTGGAGTTTCGCACAGTGTTGAAGGCTCGGTTTCACTAGTGGACTTAGTACCGACCTTGCTGGATCTTACGGAGACGGATTCTGCGGGATCTGAGAAATGGCAGATGCAAGGCAAGAGTCTGGCTCCAGTTCTGCGCGGCGCTTCAGATTTGAGCGACAACGATGTGTTCGTGCAGTGGAACGGGATGGGAGACCGCAACTTAGGCACGCAAGCGATAAATCGAATGGCTTCGATGCCGTGGCGTACGGTCATCACTCCAGACCGATGGAAGTTGAACCTGTGCCCGGCGGACCGATGCGAGCTCTACGATCTGAACAGCGACCCGCACGAGTTGAACAACTTGTTCGATGATCCTGCACAGCGCGACCGCATCCGCGACATGGCGGCGCGCATCAGGATGTGGCAGTCAGAGACATGCGACGTGGTGGATCTGCCGGCGGTTTAAGCTTGGGTTGGAGTATCAATCGATCTCGGTGCCTTCGCTCAATATGGAAAGGTATGAGTCGTAGGCGAATAGCCGCCCGCGCCTAGCATTGGTGATCTCTCGTGCGATGCCGTTTCCGGTTAAAAGGTCCATCGCTGTCGATGTGGCTGAGAAAGAAAGTCCAGTGCGCTTGGAAGCCTCGCCTAGCGAGAGGATGGGACGCTCTATAAGAGCGTTGTGAAGCCGTAGAGCCGATCCCGAGCGGCGACCGTGCTCTCCGATTCTCGTGCTGTCGAAATCGAATACCGCCTTCAATTCTCGATATTTCAGGTATGCGTCTTCCGCGGTCTCTCGCACTCCATTCAGGAAGAAGATCAGCCAAGCCTCCCAATCTCCTGTCAACCGCACTTCGTTCAGCAGTTCGTAGTACTTCATGCGGTGTCGCTTGAAATACAGACTCAGGTAGAGCACGGGATAGTGCAGGACTCCGGCGTTGCACAACATGAAGGTTATTAGCAATCGGCCTACACGCCCGTTTCCGTCTAGAAAGGGATGAACCGTCTCAAACTGCACGTGTGCCAGCGCCGCACGTACAAGCATCGGTATGCCATCGTTTTCCCGATGGAGGAACAGCTCCAAAGCGCCCATGCAATCGCCTACGTAGGTGTGAGGAGGCGGTACGAATACAGCATTGCCCGGTCGAGAACCGCCTATCCAAACCTGCGAACGTCGAAACTCTCCCGGCATCTTGCCGCTACCGCGTCCACGCGACAGCAGCACTTCATGGATGCCTCTGATCAGTCGGTTAGACATCGGGAAGTCTTCATCAAGCCGTCTCAGCCCATATTCGAGCGCGGCGACGTAGTTGGACACTTCGACGACATCGTCGGTCAGTCCTACTGCGACTTCCTCCAACTCGAACCGAAGCAGTTCTGAAAGCGATGATTGAGTGCCCTCGATCTGTGACGACAGCACCGCCTCCTTACGCACATAGGCATAGATGAAGAGGTCTGGATCTGGCAGTTGGGACGATGCTGCGTCCAAACGCCCGAGGGCCAGTGTGGCTTCTACAAGGGCTTCAAGCAGTTCGCCATCGATTTTCACCAGCGGCGTGGGCGGCAGCGGATTAGGGACGAACGAGCGCACTGCTTCACCTCCGACGGTGGAGGTGACGTATTTTCCTGTATTCCCACGCTTCAAGTGTCTACAGCCTGTTTCGAGTTCCGAAATAGCAGTTCTGCTTATTTTGATTTATGCCTTAAATTGTAACAAGAGCGTCTGATAAGCCAAATCCGGTTTGCAAAACGGTGCTAGCGTCGTAATTCCACAAATCGAAATAACGCCCAATCTTATTTTGATTTAATCTGCAAATCGAAATAATAGCCGGCAAAGGACAGAAGCGAGAGTGGGCGAGTTAACAGGCGTCAGTGTGGATCGCGAAATACGTGAGCGTAGCTTCGAGACCCGTATCGAAGAGTTGCAAGTAACCGGACAACGCTGTGCCAGCTGTCTCTCCTGTCCACGCTCAGACGGCTCGCCGAGCTTCGTAGCGACTCGGGAAGGAGAATCATCCAGCTGGACTGAACTTTGGCGGCTGCTTCGCCTACGCGCTGGCGGAAGATGCCGGAGAGTCGTTGCTGTTCAAGGGGCGAGATTTCGGGCAAATGGACATTGAGGCTGCGTGACGCTCTCGGATGCGGTTAAGAAAAGTCGGAAGTGTCCCTCGCCTGTAACGCGGTGTTAGGCTAAAGATTCATGTCTCGTAGGTTGCCACATCGCTGAAATGCACATCGTTCGCGCCTTATCTGATGCCATCGGCGATGGCTACTCACGACTCTACGGCGATTACGAACTATCAGCGCTGGGCAACGGCGTGAGAGTGATTACCAGCAGACTGCCTTATACGAACGCAGTGAGCATCGTATTCCTGATCGGCGCTGGCTCACGCTACGAGAGCGACAAGCAGGCGGGTGTTTCACATCTGTTCGAGCACATGCTTTTCAAGGGGACGCCCTCTCGCCCGCGCCCCAGCGACATCACCGGCTCCATAGAAAGAGTCGGCGGGTTGATCAACGCCTTCACAGATCGAGAATGCACCGGTTACTGGTGTCGTCTCGCATTGCCTCACTATCGAACCGGCATCGATATTCTTGCCGACATCATTCGCAATCCCCTGTTTCGAGACGAGGACATACTGCATGAGAAGGATGTGGTTTTGGAGGAGATAAGGGCGTCGCACGATTCGCCGGGCGCTTTGTCAAGCATGTTGCTTGACAAGACGCTTTGGCCAGATCAGGCTCTGGGACGCGATATCGCTGGGAATGAGGAAACGGTGATGGCGCTTAGCCGAGACGAGATGTTGGAGTATCACCGACGCCAGTATGTCGCACGTAACTTGGTGGTGGCGGTCGCCGGGAATATCGAGCATTCGGAGATAGTTGATCAGATGGACGATCTCCTAGGAGATTTGCAAGATGTCGAACCGTTCGAGATGCATCCGTTCGTCGACAACCTCGAAGGACCGTCTGTGAGTTTCGAGCCGCGTGACTTGGAGCAGCTCCATATCTCGATGGCATTCCAAGGCGTGAGCATAAACGACCCTCGACGACACGCTTTGCGGCTCATGTCGATCATACTGGGTGGAAGCATGAGCAGCAGGTTGTTTGAAGAGGTGAGGGAGAAGCGAGGACTCGCATATGGCATCGGCAGTTCGATGCAGACACTCACCGATTGTGGCGCCTTAGACATCGACACTGGAGTAGACCCGTCACGCGCCAAACAGGCTTTAGAGGTGATCACCAGCGAAGTGGCGAAGATGCGCGATGGAGTGACTGAAGATGAGTTGCACGATGCGCGGGAGTTGGCGAAGGGGCGTCTGCTATTGAGCATGGAGGAAGGCAGGGCAGTGGCTAACGACCTTGCTGTCCAGGAACTGTTCCGTAACGAGATTTCGTCTGTGGAATCCCGCATTCTGGAACTGGATGCTGTGACGCTGGAGGAAATCGAGAGCGTCGCGAACGACATTGTTCAACGCAAAGCATTCGCAATGTCGGTCGTCGGGCCTTTGGGAGAGGATGCCAGTTCTGGCTTTATAGATGCACTGCTGATTTAAGGCTGCCACCACTGGCGTCAAAGGCGTTTCAGGCGCATAAAGCCAAGTATTGAGGTAGCCTATTTCTAATATCGAGCCGATTGCGATACAACGTGATGCGACGCAGTTGGCGCAACTGAATCAAGGGAGACAAATCAAGAATGAAAACCCGAGCATACATTCTTATCGAGACCTCAGTAGGAAGCACAGCGCAGGTTTCAAAGGATCTCAGCGAAATTGATCAGATGGTCGCGGTTGACATGGTGACAGGCCCGTTCGACATTATCGCCGTGGTCGAGGCGGACAACTTGATGGACATTGGCGGGATAGTAAGTACAAAGATGCACAAGGTGGGCGGTATTGTAAAGACAATCACCAGTCTGGCAGTTACCGCTGACTGAATCATCGCTTCCCGTCGTGACGGCAGTGGCGACAGAGGTGTTTGAACGTGTGGTTTGAGTTCGGCGATGAAGAGATCGCGTTCAAGCATGAGTTGAATGCATTTCTGGATGAACAGCTTCCAGATGGGTGGATGGGGCCTCCAGACGAATCGACTGATGATGGATGGGCGCTTTACCAGCGGATGCGTAAAGCTCTAGCCGAGCGCGGCTGGCTCACAATGTCATGGCCCGTGGCGTATGGCGGTCAAGACGCCTCGCCGATGATGAACCTGATCTTCGCCGAGGTGATGGCTTACAGGCGCGCTCCAGGCAACGATCGTTTCGGCACCAGAATGCTCGGTCCCACTCTGATGGCCTTTGGAACCGAGGAACAGAAGCAGAAATATCTGCCAGACATCGCAGCCGGCGGCATCCAATGGTGCCAAGGCTACTCAGAGCCTGATACCGGCTCCGATCTCGCCTCCCTACAGACTTTCGCAACTTTCGACGGTGATGAGTTCGTGATCAACGGCTCTAAGATCTGGACCTCGCTCGCTCATCGTGCAGACATGATGTTCATGCTGGTCCGGACTGATCGTGATGCAAATCGGCATCGTGGCATAAGCTTTCTGCTGGTCGATATGAAGTCCCCGGGATTGGAGGTGCGTCCGATCATCAACATGGCCGGGGCACACAGTTTCAACCAGGTGACTTTCGACGATGTCCATGTTCCAGCTGACAACTTGGTGGGCGAGTTGAACGACGGCTGGAATGTGGCTATGAATCTGCTCAACTTCGAGCGAGGGAATATCGACTACGTATCTTGGGCGCGTCGGGCTTGGGAAGAGATTCGCGACTACGCCAAAAAGACGCGCCGATCGGACGGCGCACTGTTGATCGATGTGCCTGAAGTAGGACGTCGCCTAGCGGAACTGGAAGCCGAGATTGAGATGTCAAGACTGATCACTTATGAAGTGGCTTGGCTCCAGTCTCAGGGACATCCGCCCTCGACGGAGGCCAGCATGTGCAAAATTGCTGCGACGGAGGCGAATGTGGCAGTTCTCGACTACGGCTTAGAGCTCTTGGGAATGTCTGGGTTGATTGACGACCCCGAAGAGCATGAGAAACTGCAAGGGCGACTGTTCAAGATGCGAATGTACAACACTTCTGGCCCTATTTTGGCGGGGACAAACGAGATTCAGAAGAACATCATCGCCTATCGCGGTCTAGACCTGCCCAGAAGATAAATGCCGGGTGCGTATGCCTCATGGATTTCGGATTAAGTGAAACTCAGGAACTAATACGTTCCAGCAGCTCAGAGTTTCTTTCTGATCGTTCGCCTATGAGTTTCGTGCGGGCGATGGCTGAAGATGAACGCGGTTTCACCGAGGAGTTTTGGCGCGAGATCGGTGAGTTGGGGTGGCTCGGACTGGTGGTTTCGGAAGATGTCGGAGGCGCTGGCATGGGCATGTCGGATTTGGCGTCTTTGCTCGCGCAGTGGGGAAGAGCTCTGACGCCCGGCCCTATGGTCGAATCGGCAGTGGTCGCTGCTTTGACTATCGACCGATTCGGCTCCGAACAGCAACGCAATCGGTGGCTGCCCCAAATCGTCGCCGGGGATGCCACTGCCACTTTGGCGCTTTTCGACGCATCTCAGTTACCTGCAGAATCGCAACTTGCGGAAACGCGAGCTTCGCAAACCCGCTCGGGCTGGGTAGTCAACGGCACAAAGCGATTCGTCAGCTATGCCAACTCTGCGAACCTGATCCTCCTGCCTGTACGCACCGACCATGGCGCCAAGATCCTATTCGTGCCGACCGACGATTATCAGGGAACTTTGACGATGCGTCGGGTGAAGATGGCGTCTGGCGCTCCTACCTTCGATATAGAGTTCAACGAAGTGGAGTTGCCTCCGGATTCAGCTCTCGACTCAAAGATAGAAACCGAGGACGTGTTCCGACAGATAATGCTGCATGGCGCCGCGGCGCGAGCGGTGCAGATGTCGGGTGCCGGAGAAGCAGTGTTTGATCGTACGCTGGTCTACGTCAAGGAGCGCCAGCAGTTCGGAAGGTCTATAGGCTCTTTTCAGGCGATTCAGCACTACATGGCAGATATGTCTATCAAGGTGAAGTCGGCGAAGCATCTGGCGAATAGAGCCGCATGGTCACTCGCCACCGATCCAGACTCGGTTGCAACGTCCCGACTCGTTTCTCAAGCGAAGCTGGGCGCAAACAAGCTGATGCCCGAAGTGTGCTGGACCGCCCATCAGTCGCACGGGGCGATGGGTTTTACCTGGGAGCATGATCTTCATCTCTACACCCGACGCATTCTTTCGTGGCGAGCAGAGTTCGGCGATACTGAGTACCACGCCGACCGTTTGGCGCGCAGCATGTGAAAAGGAGCTGAGCCAGCATGTCGGATTCAGCAACGCAACTGGATTGCATCTTCTGCAAGATCATCACAGGCGACATACCCAGCAAGAAAGTGTTTGAGAACAATCATGTATACGCGTTCGAAGACATCAACCCCAGAGCCCCCGTGCATGTGCTAGTCGTCCCGCGCTGCCATTTCGACCGATTGGATGGCGCAACGATCGAAGATGGGGAGATGTTGGGCGAGGTGCTAAGTTCTGCCGGTAAAGTGGCGAAGATCAAAGGCGTGGTCGAGAGTGGCTACCGAGTGACGATCAACCAAGGTCTGCACGGCGGTCAAGACGTGTTTCACCTGCATGCGCACGTGCTGGGCGGCCGTCAGCTTCGAGCGATGGGATGAGCGAGGGTTGCGCTAATGGTGTTGGCGATCCTGAAGTACATCCTCATCGTAATGATTCCGATCATCGCCGGGATCCTTGTACGAGCGTTGATCAGATACCTTAGCCGACGGTTGTGAGGCACAGCGTTTGTGCAACTACTCTGGTGCCTCCTCTTCAGGAACCCACTCGGACGCGTCAAGATTCTTCACTCGATCTCTGAAAGCGATGTCGAATCTTTCCAGCCGTTCAGCTATCCATCTAACTTGATCCTTGCGAGCATCTAAGTTTGTTGGGTCGGCTTGTTTATTGAGAAGAATCACGCATTGCTTACCGTTTTCTCTTTCAGTCGTCCAATCAAGCTTTTCGCCAACTGCCTCTTCAATCTTGGTTTGATCTTGCTTAAGGAGGTTGAAGTGATTATTTGAGGAGTCTCCACTTGTGAGTAAAGCAACTTGTAAGTTGTGCTTTTGACTGCTTATCGACGCTCTCAAGGTGAAGCCAGTTCTTCCGATCGAAATGAAAGTCCAAGCATTGGTGCTCGGTGTCTGTGGGTTCAGTCTGGCGTGAGTTGTCTCTATTCGATCCTTTAATGCAGTCCAAAACTCAAGATTCACCCTTTCTCGCTCAGATATCTCAGAATCTGCTGCGCGCCTAATAGATCTGCTCCAGTCGTTGGGTATGGAGACGATGTTGAACTTGGGTGCAGAGCGCGAGTCGTCGATTTTCCACAGTTCAATTTCCAATCCGAAGAACCTAAAATTGTCATGGGAGATTTCATTTAACCAGTCAAGTGCGGCGCGATGTTCGTTGGTGAATTCGCCTGCAACCCAAACGATAGTTACGGCTTGCAAACCGGCGGCGTAGGTGATCAGTTGACCTACATGGGAGTGATTTGTGCGCGCCAGCTGATTCTCAATGAGCACCAAAGAATTGTTGGCTGCGTCTTTGCACAATATGTCTGCGCGAAACGGACCGACAGACTTTTCCTGCGCCTGTAACTCGAGCTCCATATCAAGAGTCTTGGCTAGAAGAGAGAGGTTCTCTTCTTTCGCCAGCCAAGGGGTGAAATGTTGGGCTTCTACCTCCCATGCCTCTTTTAAATCGACACGTTTAAGAGTTCCCAGATCAGTCATGAGCATTCCTCAATCTTCGACGAAACATTCACAAAACTACTGGTCAACGGCGCACTTTCTGGTATGAGATTCCTCGACTGCACTCGGAATTACATGGATGCGGCTTAGCATGACACGTTGGCAGGCTCAGGATTGTGCATATGTGACCGCGTCGGAAGGTTCCGAGAGCGTCATCATTAGCCAAGTGCTTTCACCTACTTCGGACGTTCCATCAGGATCGTCACGCCCATGTCGAGGTACTTGTTGCGGAGGTCAGGATCGTACGAACGATAGCTCAACTTTGTATCGGTACCTTCTAGCTGCTTGATCACCTCGCGAACGCAGTCGTCGTCCGTCTTCAGTCGATGGTCGGGATTCATCTCTCGGTCGAAGGAAAGGTCCGCCGGCCCCCACGTCAGGCAGTCGACCCCGGGCTTGGCGAGCTTCCGAGCATTTTCCATCGCCTTGAGCGACTCGATCTGCATGCACAGGTAGCCGTTCTCATTCCAGTACTTGGCGTACTCGGTGCGCTCCCACCCTCTGCTGAACCCGTAACTGGCGCCTCCGATCCAGCTGCGCCTGCCTTGAGGCGGGAAGTAGAACCAGCGCAGGGCTTCATCTACCACTTCGGTCTCTTCGACCAGCGGAATCTCGATGCCCAGAGGCCCTAGATCGGCGATGTTGCCTACTAGATAGGCGTGGCGAGTGTGTTTGATCCGGAACTGCACTGGAATCCCGACATCTGCAGCCAAGGCGCAGAAATCTTGCAACTCATGCTCCGAAAAGGCGCTGTGCTGGCTGTCGGCGGATACGAACGCATAGTCGTCACGCCCCAGAATGTCTTCCATCTGCTCCTTGGTGGAGGTCATCGGGATGCCTACCCCAAGCAGTATGTCGCCGCGTCTGATGCGTTCTTTCAATGGTGTTGAGTTGCTCACTGCGATCTCCTAACGATCTCATGCCTGCTGATGCTTCGCATCTACGGGTTGCGTCAATCCGCGAACGTATGCTAACTCAAACCTTCTCTCGATGTATGACTACTCTCCATTAGGCTTACACTGGAATTTAGACACGTATTTTCAGAGGCAAAGGCATGAAGCAACTCGCTAAGATCCACCCATCAGATGGATTCACTCCAGATTCCGTGGAAGACGCGGTTCGTGAACGCTACACAAAGGTGGCTGAGCGCGGCTCTGCGTGCTGCGGAGACTCCGATACGAATGACACTGCAAACCTTCTCTACGACGATGCCGCGCTTAGCGCAGTGACCGATGAAGCCGCCGCTGCGGCTGCCGGCTGCGGAAACCCTATAGGCCTCTCCGAGGCGAAAATCGGCGAGACAGTCCTTGATTTAGGCAGCGGAGGTGGCATCGACTGCTTCATGGCCGCTAAAGCAGTGGGTGAGACCGGCAAGGTCATAGGCGTTGATATGACTCATGCGATGATCGATCTGGCCCGCAGCAACGCCGCGAAACTCGAAGCCCACAACGTCGTCTTCAAGCTTGGCAAGATCGAGGCGTTGCCCGAAGTGGATAACAGCGTCGATCTGGTCATATCCAACTGTGTGATCGCATTGGCGCCCAACAAGAACCTCGTTTTCGACGAGATCTACCGAGTCTTGAGAAACGGCGGCAGATTCGTGGTATCAGACATGGTAGTGACCCAAGAATTGCCCGACGACGTGAGAAGCTCCGCCGAGGAGTGGGTCTCATGCGTAGGTGGCGCCGACGTTTTAGAAAGATATCTGGATCGGATGCGAAGGTCTGGCTTTGTAGATGTGGAAATACTGTCTGATGTGCCGATGCGAGATCGTGAGAACGACGAGGCGTGGGCGGAGACGGTGCGGAGTGTGACGGTTCGGGGTTGGAAGAGAGAGTAAGTGTCAGGCCGAGTAAGGTTCTCTGTCCAAGAGTGAGGCGAGGCCCGCATGGTCGGGAGTGTAGACCCCGGCGACACCATCGGGCGGCAGGTTCGTCACCTTTTCCATGAACCGCTTCACTGTGCGCAGCCACTCTCCCAAGACTTCCTGATCGAGCGTGGCGTGGTGATGTCGAAACTCCAGAGTTCCGTGATGCACATATGAGAAGGGGTTCACCTTGTGGTATCGATCTTTCAGCGCGCCGAAACGAACCTCTCGGATGCTTTTGCAGTATTGGTTGATGTCTTCACGCCGGTCAGGATGCATGAAACTGTCGAAAGCGTTCTCGAAGTATTGGTAAGTTTCATACGCACGATGCATCAGTTTGGCAGCCTCGCTGCGCGAGTCTGGCATCTCGACATGGACATGCAAACCGCACGACCCGTTGACCTTTGCGCCCGCCATGGCCAGACATGCCGTAGCGCGAATAGCCTCATCTATGCCCACGTCCCATCTCAGTGGCACGGAGACGACTTCGAAGCCCATGGTGCCGTCGTCTGGAGCGACTGATCGGTCTGGCACAGCTCTCCAATGCTTGTTGCCAATGCCGGAAGCGTGGAGCGCGATGGTTTCCTGTGCCGGATACAGTGTTTGCTCATCGGCGGGATCGCCCCGGAATAGGCCGTAAGCCTCGATCTCAATGCCAAACCTTTCCATTGGGGTCCTCCGCGCTGTCTAGAGAGTTGAGGGTTAGTCTCGACTATGGCGTCAGGTTCAATTGTCGCTGAATATGGCGTTGTGGTGAAGGCGGTGGCAGATCAGATTTTCTTCATGGCATGGCTTAGCGACGATTTGCCCTGGACAGCATGTATATAAACCAATAGCGTTAGGTTCAATAATGACAACACATTATTAGAGAATAGGGAACTATACCGTGCGCCTCCACCTCCGCTTCCCGACGGCGCCGTGGTTTCCCTACGACAAAAGGGTGCTAAAATCTATCGGCAACGAGACAGACCGAGAGAGGAATCGATAATGACTGTTCCGAGTGATCCAGTGTATCGGGCAACTTGCCAGACTCTGTTTGAAGGACGGCAAGAACCTTCTTACGTCGGCGGACGTGAAAACTGGATAATGAAGTCTCACGTCCATACTTCAGAGTGCCAAGATGAAACCAAGTGCAGAGAAATTTGTGCTACTGAGGTGATGTTGTGGAAGTAAAAGATCATAAAGACGAATTACCCGAAATCCCCTTGATTGCCAGTGTGATCTGCGCATCTATCGTGATGACACTCATAATCGCACCAATAGCATTCATCATATATTTGACGATAGCCAACGAATGGTATATGGTTTTCGCAGCGATAGGCAGTTTCTTCGTGTGGATTATGACGACTTTTGTAGGTCCGATAATCAAATTTATAGGATATACCCTGTTCGTCGTCGTCCTAGTTGCAATAATATATCTGATGGGCAGACCAGGCTAGAATATAGACTTGACAACTGCGCATATGAATGCTAGCCTGTGGTTTCCCTACGACAAAAGGGTGCTAAAATAGACCGAAAATGAGTGCACCATACGTTCCTGCCGTGGTTTCCCTACAGACAATAGAGCGCTAAAATACGGCTGGGAGATGGGCGTTTCCTACATCGGCCGTGGTTTCCCTACAGACAATAGGGCGCTAAAATAGGCGTCTCGAATTCCAAAGATGATGTTTGGCCGTGGTTTCCCTACAGACAATAGGGCGCTAAAATTGTGGCATCTTTGAAGCGCTTCAAAGACGAGCCGTGGTTTCCCTACAGACAATAGGGCGCTAAAATGAGAACGGTTACGTTCTGCTTTATTCACTTGCCGTGGTTTCCCTACAGACAATAGGGCGCTAAAATCGTCTTGCACGGCTATACCAGTGATACTCGGCCGTGGTTTCCCTACAGACAATAGGGCGCTAAAATCAGGTTTCGCACAACAATCCGTCGAATTGCGCCGTGGTTTCCCTACAGACAATAGGGCGCTAAAATGAAAGCCATCTTGGGGATAGATGCTGGGGCGCCGTGGTTTCCCTACAGACAATAGGG
>JAODVQ020098295.1:0-40271 GCA_025400075.2 Phenganax stokvisi
TAGAATTGCATTGCAAGTTGCAAGAAAAATTGCATCGTGTAACAGGGCCTTAAGGCTTGTTTCAAACGATGTCCTACAGTTGTGCTAAATGCATTAAAACAATAGATAATCAGATTGTTTTTAATGTATTCAATACAGTAGTAGTAGGGCGTTTGAAACGGCCTTAAGGAAATTTTGCACCAAAGATTCCTGGGAAAACACAAAAATGCTTCTCAGTTTTTCTACTTGTCAAGTTTCGAGGAACATATATTTTGTGTTCGTTGTTAATGCTGTTGTTACTTTTTCATGATGTATGTTTGGCTTTTCTAAACTCCTACGTACTAGTCATGGTGAGATGATAATTAACTATAGTTGTACGAAAACAGTATTAAACAAGTATAACAATACAAAATGGGTACAAACTGTAAATGCATATCTTGTTTATACATAATGGGACTTAAATCAGGAGATATCAAATCATTTCTGCCAGTCTGGGACAAACATTTGTTTGGTCAAAGAGTGAAAGGGGCATATTTGGTTTGCCCTATGTATCTATGAATTCAAAAAGAAGTGGAATATCTGTTATCTTGATACAAGATATTTGCATAAGCATATTGACCATGTACATAAAAACATTAATTTCTTATCTGGTGATATCTTGATATTTACTAAACCAAGATTTGCTTCATAAAAACTGTGATGAAAGGTACAGAAGATTTAAAGCTTCATACTGTTCAGACATAACAAGGGCAGATTTCATTTAAAACCAATCAGAGCATTTGTTTACATTTTCGCTCTCAACCAATCAGAATGTGCAAAACGCTAAAACTTACCCAAAGAGAGTGAGAAAATAACACCACCTTCTAGGACTTCAGTAGCATTCAATAATTATTTTTATGACTCAAAGACAACAGATTCAAATAAACATGTTTTTTTCATTCTCCTCGTCTGCATTTTTAAATTTCAAAATAAAACGCGCAATAGCGATGTTTGAAACTTTTTCCTATGAAGCATATAATAAATTTGGTTTAACCTACATTTGACTACATTGCAACTAAAAATTGCTATATTTCCGTTTCTTTATATTTTTGTTTGATAACTTTCTTACGCTTTTGCTAGGAGGGGTTTTGCTAGCCGTATCACGCCAAAAAATGGAGGACATCGCATTTCTAGAAGCTAATTTTAAAAAAAATAGCTGCACACTCGCAGTCAATCAGGAAATCAGTACAAAGTATTGTCTAAACTGAAATACTGAGATTCTGCTTCTAGAAGCGCATTGTCGACAGGTTTGGCATGATACAGCCAGCAAAACCATTTTTAACAAAGGCAAAAGAAAATTATGAAACAAAAATGTAAAGAAAGGGAAATATAGCAATTTTTAGTTACAATGCAGTCAAATGTAGGTTAAACCAAATTTGTATAAGCTACATAGGGAAAAGTTTCAAACATCGATATCTCGCCTTTTATTTCGAAATTTAAAAATGTGGACGAGGAAATTGAAGAAAAAAACATGCTTTATTTGAATCTCGTCTTTGAGTCCTAAAAATAATTATTGAAAGCTACCGAAACCCTAGAAGGTGGCGTTATTTTCTCTTTCTTTTTGGGTAAGTTTTAGAGTTTCGCACTTTCTGATTGGTCGAGAGCAAAAATGTAAACAAGCGCTCTGATTGGTTTAAAACAAAATCTGTCCTTGTTTTCAGACATTGTTTTCAAGGACATAAACCAACAAAACCTATTGTACAATATCATTATGGAATAGCAAGCACTCTGTCAACTATAGAAGATTGACAAAATCTATGTAAGAATCTAAACTCTTCACACTTTTCCAATTGATATCAATGTCTAATGCAACAGACCTGAATTTGGCTGAATTCAAACATCGTGAGTCGAATTTCTAGAGCGCGGAAAGTCTGCAACTGCTCACTGTGCTCAATGTTTTATCACCTCCATCTCTAAATGGTGATATTTTATCTATACATACACAAAACTTACACCTCGCTGATGCCTTTCAGTTGTGATAGACTACTGTTTTATACCATTAAGTCAATTTTATGTAGTAAAATAAAAGTTGCCAGTAGTTTTAGATATTGGCTTATCCTGGGTTCTTTACAAGTATAAATCTTACACCTAAGAGATTGGCCTGATTTGACTAGCCTTGTGTGTATCTAGAATCATGTGCCTTCAAATTCATGATTGCAGGATAAGTAACTTTGATCAACGACTTTTAAATTTCTTCACGAACATTTTTTTTTTCAAACCCAGTGGAACATCAGTTTTGCTATATGCATGTGACAAAAGATACATTATGATGAAATTGAACTTTTCCAATCTATGCTCAGACCCCACTGGTATCTGCAATTTACACCAGCAATGCAGCATTGCAATTATAGTTGCAGTAATATACTAAGTGGTATTTATAGTAATATGTACAGTAAAATCACAGAATAGGTAACTAACTGAAACTCTCACTCTCCTAGTATAAAGTTGTCCTCATGCATGCTGTGCAAAGCAAGTTGGCCGCACTCGTTTCCAGATTGCTAAACAAGTGTAATCAGCTTTTTAATAGTAAATTGTAAAAGAAGTTAATGGAAAATGATGTCCTAAATGAACATTGTGGCTTGAAGTGTCATTATTTGAGCGAATTCATTAATAATGAGCATCAGTCAATCACAAGATGTACAAATAAATTGGTCTTAAATTTAAAAGACATCAATAATGCGTTGTTTTACGGAGTAGGTACTAAGGCACTAAAGGCAGTGCATTTGTGAATTGCACACTACCAAATCACACAAAATGGTATAATGCTCAGCAAGAAGTACTCCATATTTAAAGAATTGGACAAGTTAACTTTATTGTAAATATAGTCTCATTTACCCAATCATACAAAATCGCAGTGCATTATGATATGCATCATTAGTCACAAATAATTTCATGTTATAGATTGCCTCATGGGGTGACAAGTTGTGCGGGCAAAATGCAGGGAACTTATTGTATTCTTGTTACTATAATCCTTCCAGTAATAGAGTGAAGGGAGTAATCAAGACAAATTATATCATAATGCAGAAAATGATTTATACTTGTTTTTGTTGTTAGAACAGTTCACTGCAGAACACCAAGCAGAAAACCAAGTTGTGCCTGGCTTCCCTTTTCTTTTATACTTGATGTCATACCTGATTCAGTTGGAGTAGCATTCTCCATGTCACGAAATGTGATCCTAAGAAAGCATTATGATTTTAAGTGTAGTTTATACCTTGCATAATTCTCAGTAGCCATACCCTTGGCCAAAGTTGTCCTATAACTGGCTAACATTAGTTTGGATGCATTTGCATTGTTACAAAATAGATTGAATAGCAAATTTCAGTAGATTTAATAGAGAATATGTGAGAGAAACAGCATAAAGTACTACACATGGAAAATAAACATTTCATGAATTTCCAAGTTTATCATACCATTGTTAGTTCAATGAGACTGTCTTACATAAATGCATGTACTGATCGTTTCACCTTAGAAAATACTGGTGTATGCATAAAGACTACAACACATTGACATTCGAAAATATATATCACATTGATTCCCCTGAACAGCTCGGATACTCAAAGAGACATTTTGTCTCTATAATTATTGATGGAGGATTATTCTACACTAAGAAAGTACCAAAGCACTATATGTAATCCTTTGTACACTATACAAACTAAAAACAGTTCCATTTACATGCAAGACTCTCCCATCGACAAGTAAAATCATCTGGCATTAGCTAGGGTAAAAGTATAAAGTTGGTACAAGTGTGGTTGGAATACAATAATTAATAACTTTATATAGTGTCTAACTAACTCTGCACATTATTCACTATGTTTTACCAGAATATTCATTTTTAGATGGGAGTATGTTTCATGTTCCAAGTTTAACACATAACTTTCAACATTATTCCTTTCTACAATTTCAATCCTAGCTGATAGCTCACTGGCATGTCATGTGTTCATACAAACCAACACAGAGGCAATAAGTGAACCATTAGAAGTTGTACCATGCATTATTGCAGCTTAAAATTGGAAAGAAAATGAAAACCAAGCAGCAGTTGCAGCAGAGATATTTCATAACTCTACGAAAACATTAAGGTCTTCCAAGCTTCTCCATTTTGTAATGACTTTAGCCACAAAAAATCTGACCCCTGAAACCAGATTAAAAGGTAATTTTGAAGCATAATATCCAGCACTGAATTGTTTAAAGTTTGAGACACTAGTTAGCCAAGGACTTTAGGTAGGAAAACAACAATAGTTAAAGATGGTCAACACAAAAGCAACTAAAATGGTTCGTGAAACAGAGCATCATTGCACAAAGATATATGTTCATTCGACCTCTAAAAGCAACAAAATTCCTCCCTTACCTTCAATTTACATGTTCTTCCCAATAAACTGAAGTCATGATGAAAAGTATTCCAAGTAAAGCTCGTTTTGTCGTTAAAAGACGCCATCTCACCAAATGATCTCTAGAGTAGAACTTGCTGTACACTTGTTTAGCTTCCCGCATGCACATTGAAGGAAGTGGTCAAGTTATTGCAAGAGTGAGACTTCTGGTTAGTTACCTACTCTGAGGTAATATATTACACCATTGCAGTAATATTTGCCTACAACTTTTTAAACAACTCGTTTTTCATATGTGATATATTCATTAGCAGATCTTCAGAGTTAAATCAGCTGAAACAACAATTTCTGATCACTCATCAAGGATATTGTACTCACCTAGTGAGGAATGCCCATTCTATATATACTATACTACTTTAAAACAATTTTCATTGGATGGGTTTCACAACTATATTTCTTGAACTGCCATAGTTCACAAAGTTCATGCAAATTTCTGAGGCAGAACGACAGAGAGTAGGAAGTTCTGATTTCAATTCCACTGTTTTTGCTACCACATCTTGCTGTCTTAGCTTGTATTTAATTGGTGAATCAAATAAGCAAGATGCACCTCATCAATTTGTCTCAGTGAACAGCAGTTCTATTGGTAGTGGAAGTCAAATTTGAACAGCTAGTAAAAAGGGGCAAACCCAAAGTGTAAAAGTGCAAGTCCCTACACATAATCACAGACAGTGATAACCTTCTTAACTATATACAGAGTTACAGAAAAAAATAAATTGCTCTAGTGATGGCAACAATGTGTGCCAGACTGCCACCATCTAAAAACCTACAGTCAGCAGCTTAAAACATGCATATCAGGTAATGTGACATAGTTTGAACCATGAAAAAAAAACTTGCCTAAAAATCACGCTTAATCTACTTTTACCAGAGAAAGTAGTGAGAAATATGGTACTGTTTCATCAAAACTGCTTCTACAAACAGGAATAAATACCCTGGTACTTACAGCTAACTGTTAATCTTTCTTTAGCACTTTTGCAATAACTTTCTATTACACCAAGTATTAGCATATCTTCCTCAAGAACTCGCCCAGATGACGCTAAAAATAAAAAACAGACCCATTACACTTCATGCCAGTTTGAATCAAGTGGATGTTTCAGTTAGCAGAGTTTATGATTCTAGCAGGCAAAGTGAGATATGAGCTATGAGGAACAAGGGCCAATAACGTTTTTGACCAATCAGCACATTTGTTTACATTTTCACTCTAAGCCAATCAGATTGCATAGTACCTGTATTTTGTAAATAATGAGAGGGGGTCCTATAAACGACTCTCTGAGGCTGGTTTTTTAATATTTTTTTCTCAAATTAAAGTACATTGCTCTGAAGACATTTCTCCAAAATTTCCTTGGACAGATTGGCGATTTATTTAGTGTTCTAGGAGATATTACCAACCAAACTTTTCCTTGCGAAAGCCAGCAATATATTCTACCTTATCATTAGACCCACAATAAGAAACTTCTTACTTTGCTGTTTTTTCATACTTATTACTCACTAAAACTAAAAAACTTTCTCTCCAAACCATACATGTATACTATTAACAAATATAAAATATAATGTACAAAGTTATGCAAAAGGTATATTTTGGTTTAAGTACGTGCAGTATATAATACATGTACGAGGTGCAAGCAAGTGATGGCTCCAGCAGAAGTTCAAATTCAAAATATTAAAACAAGAAATTAAGAACATGCACTAATGCTCCTTGGCATCTGTTATGCCAAGGAGCATCTGTTATATTTACAAAATTCAGATTTTATGCAATCTGATTGGCTTGGAGTAAATATGTAAACAAATGCGCTGATTGGTCAAAAACATTATTTGCCCTTGTTGCAATCAGAGCAAATAATTGACACAGAATATAGAACAATACAAATACATGGGAAGGTACATAATGGCTGGTAGTTTTGCTTTCATTTAATACCTCATTACTGTTTTTATTGCAGCATTATATAAAACTTAAAGAACAGATAATGTGAGACAAACACACCCAGTAATCAATCTTGGGTGAAAGGATTTCTTCAAAACAGATAAAAACGCTACAATGTGCCTCTTAAGCAAGACAGAGCATGGATCCTGTGAAATATGCACAAACACAGTATGCTCAGTAGCAAACAAATAATCCACACAACAACACATGTAAGCACTTCCAAGCAAGTTTTATAGCACATGCAAGTGATATTTCTAATCCAAGTGAAAAAATTTGTCACAAGAATTGCAAGCTTTATTATCACACTGTTCAACAGCAAGATTTGATATTTTCACCTACTTTCTCACGCTGATACGCAATTTGGGCTGCAAAATGCACATGCAGTCAGCATCTAAGAGATGAGGCAGCAAAAAAACATGCAAAATGCCAAACTTATTCATAAGTAAATAAATGTGAAGCTAAACATGATAACACAACCTCAAGTTCAGATGCAGAAGAGAGAAACTAACCATTTGGCAAGATGGTTTTATATTGTATTTATAATCATGGGCTCTGCAGTATCAAAGAAACACACATGACAGTGTTCCGAAAACGTTGAGAACCATAGCAATCAAATTACTCGAAAATAGAGGATTGTTGTCAAGTAGTGCAAAAGGATGGATTACCACCATACATAACATATTCCCCAGAAAAAGCATTGCATTTGGTTACGATTTAAGTAGAAAGTCTCCTTAGTTTTAGTATTCCACGGTTTTTGAACAAATGGTTAGAACTATTCTGGCAAACAGTACTACTTCAGTGATTTGTCCATAATTCTTTCTTATAAACATGAAATATTTCCTTTTCAGATGTGAAATTGCCCAATATAAACACATTGTAGTTCTCACACATGAATGAGCTACATACAAAGTTCAAAAACGGTAGGGTCAAGTCGATTAAAAAAAAATTAAATAGGCAAGACAGTGCATTCACTGGCCACCAACAGCAAACACGCAGTCTCGAAATTCAATCTGTTGCTTTACAACAGATTGCCAAACCACAATACCAGCAAAAATGCAGACAAACTACTTATGCATCACACACCAATATGATGGAAGGCATTTGAGGAAGTGGTAGGCAAAAAGCTCACAAAGATGGCTAAAAATAAAGTTTGTGAAGAGTTGCTGCCATGGATTCAAAGTAATTCACATCACTAGTGGTGGTGTGTTGCAACATGTGATAAAAATGCCAAACACTTAAGGGGAAGTGGGAATCCAAGCTGCATCAGATCACTGGCAAGTGCTGCTCAAGGATTTCAAAAGAATTCCAGGAGAAATGAGGTGATCCAACATTACGGTCAGCGGATCAAACCAGCAAGAAATAGTTCGAGAATGGGTTTTCAGCTCATGATTCTCTGAAGAAAGTCATCAGTGACAAAAAGTTGATGAAAGATATAGAAAAGCTTACTATATTCCATCACACTGGCAAGTTACATCATTTCATTATGACCAAATATTTTCCAAATGGGAGCACTTTTGTTAAAATGGAGTGGTTGCTTGAACTCAGCTAGCAATTATCGACCGTAATGCAAATGCTTGAAAAGGGATCATGAACGAGTTAACAAAGGGGTGAGACAAGGGGAGGAAAGGTCCAAGATTGTGTGTGATAAACAGAGCGAAGACTGGGCTACCAAAAAAATTAGGACTCTAAAGAATCACTGCCATGTTGAAGGTATGATGTAAGATGGGATTCTTTGCAAGAAAGGAAAGAAATTCAGCTATATGCTCAGGGTTCAAGAAAGCGCACAAAACCTACCCCTAGGCCACTATAGTAGGACATCATCAAAGCAGTCCAATGAAGAAAGAAGTGACAAACTTGTGTTCTGATGTGCTGGGAGCTATTGTTACATACTAAGGTACCTAATATGCAGCATTTTTTAACACCCGAACAAAGCTACTCATGAGGAAATCCCACAAACTTGCAATCATCTTCATTACCTGGTAAAGAGGATTGCGCACAAATACAACCAAAAGCACAAGATGCAAGTGCAACTAGTATCTCCTTTTTTAAAATGTCCCAGCACCCGAAAACTACCTGTCAGTAAGCAACCAGTGGGAAAAATTTGTATTCAAGACCTTCAGAAGCTTGACTGCAATATTGCTGTTTATACTGATAGCAAGCAGATGGTAACATCCATCAATCTAAACACACTGAGTGAAACTCTGGCTTATCAATTATGCAATTATACCATACAGCTGGATTTTCGTACTCAAAGTCTTCTTTGTTTTTACTGGGAACTAGAGCAATTTCATGGCAGCACATGGCTCCTTGTTCCTTATTTAAAAATGGTTACACAAGCCCATAACAACAACAAACTATTTTGCAGAGAATCTTGTAATTTTAGGATGAGAAGGTTCAAATGGTAAATTTAAACTACAAATCAAGATGATTTACCAACCATGGCGACCAATACAAACAGAAAATTGATCTAAATCCATCGACAAATGCTTGTTACCCATCTATATCAGCTTGTTCACCCGTTGCATCTACAGAATCTTGGTTCAAACTAGTAACCCAGGACTACACCCTCGTGTACAACATTCCTATCAAATTTATCTCAACTCCAACCTGAAGTGCCAGAAGCTGTGGAAAAGGATGATTCCTTACACACTTCTATGAAATTAAAGCTATATAGAACACTACACATGGAAGCACAACAACATATGCCAAAGCACTCAACTATGTCAAGAATGAGGGTGCAGATCTAATCTTTACCTGCACACAAAACAACAAATAGCAAATCTGAAATTCCAAAACTCAAGCACTTTGGCAAGCTAATTCTTCTTCACTATGAAGACTAAAGTGCATTACTTCAGGAAAAAAGTGTTTTAGGTATAATCTTTAACACAGGCCTCACTGGTTTTGGGAGTGGAGTTCCCCTGTAATGATATGGAAATAAAGCAGGGGAGTAATGGTGACCATTCAGTTTAACAAAAAAGAAGATGGATGAACACTAGCTACAGCTAATATGGGAAAAGTACTTTTTGCCCAATTAACTTACATGACCCAGAATGTTGGCGGTTATCGTCTTCACTCTTGGAGCGACCTAAAAAAATAACACTTCAAAAAAAGTAGCAATAAATTCTATACCCATGAGTCCCTAAGGATGACAAGATGTTTCCTAATGGTCAAAGATCATTTCATTGAGCACTGACAATCTTATCTGCTTTAAGGAAGGTTGACCATGGTAAGTTTGATTTGTTATATTTCCATCCAAGCTATTTCTAAGCCCAAGCTGACTTGTTAATTTTGAGTATATCACTTGTTCACTATAAATTAAAAGCTGTACTGTTACCAAAGGTTAAATCTAAAATAAACCCCAAACGGTTCTGTTTTCACCATTAGTTGTCACACGCAGCCTTCTTCAATCTTTGTGAACAACATTCCCCCATGTCATGACCTGTCGCATTGCTCATGCAAGATTTGTGAAGAATATATTTGAAGGACTTGTAAGCAACATCTTAGAGGGTGTATAATGCTGCATATACCGTATCATTTAGTCATATTTTCATTTTCATCCCCTTGAACCAAGAGTAAAATTTGCTAACAGTGCAATAGAAATGGCTTAGATGGAAATATAACAAAGTTGAATTGCTAACTTTACTTGTAAATCAGTTGCAGCTAGTTTAAAATGTACTAGTTACCATTATGTCTAAAACGACCAACACATGTAGAAAGATTTCATAGAGTAATTATGACAAACAGCAGAGTAAAGTAACAATATTGGTAAAATACATCCATTTGCAGGTGGTAAGTGCATTTCAGAATACTTCGGTCACAAAATACCAAATGTTTTACCCCGAAACAGTGCTAATATACAAGGAAAATGCGAGGGTCTTCCTTTGCCAAGCCAAATTGCTTCCAGTCAGATAGAGTAAAAAAAAAGAGTAGGCTGCACTAATATCAGTTTTCATTCCCCCAAAAATACTCACTCTTGCAAAAATTTCTAACCACCTACTCTGTTTTCAGCAAGATACAATCGCCACCACTTATATGCAAATATGTTTTGACAAAGCGATTTTTAATGTTGTACCCAGGGCTAGCCTGCCTTTGTTCGCGGTGAGTTGCACGGAGCGGCATAGCCCTGGTAAAGACTGATCACGTGTCAGGTAGTAACGTGGTTTTTTTCTCCACACAGGATTTTACAGACGGGAGGTTAAAATTTTTTATTGTTTGTAAGTGCGTGGTAAGGAAAAATGAAGCAAAGCGCAGCTCATCTTCATACAATTTCAGTTATTTGATTAATAAGACCCTATGGATTGAAGTAATGATAGTTCCCATTTTGTAGATCATAAAAACTGGATGTAATAGATAAGATTATTCCCAATACTAAAGTGAAATATAATTTTAGAACCAAAACATGTGCTATGATAAAGTGAAGGCAATTTTCAAAAATACAGGGGGTAACAGATGCCCACTGGCTGGTACACAGAATAAATACAGAAATTTGGTCAATGGATAAATGGTTTAACAATTCATTGTCAAACTCTATGAACTTAGTAGTACTGCAAAGACTTCAAAGGTATATCGTAAACTTATAACTCCTTCAGTCAAACATTCATTGAACTCAATAATCGACTGATAGAATCAAAACATAATAATGCCGACAAAACTTGCCATAATTTATAAATGTGAATTAATTGTGAATTTTTTTTGGTTGTGTGGAAGTGCTACACAAAATATCAAACTACATACATATTATAAATTAATGATTTCATTATGAGGCTCAAATATATATTGGCTGGTTGTGTTCCATACATTTCAGTTTAACAAACTAATTTCGCAAAGCTATTCGCTTGGCTTTTAGCTTTCTAAAGGATAACTCTAATTCAATTGGCTGTATAGAGTATGTATATTATCTTATAATATGTGCTCTCCATGTATACTATATCCTCGCTTACTTAAGGAAACTGATATGTGAAAATTATCAACAAAAATCAGTTGATGATAAGTAAGCAATGGACATTAGATGATTTCTGGTATTGATGTGAGCTTCCATTGATTATCTATTGATTAGGGAATCTGATTGATGAAATAACCCTACTTTTATCAACATATTTTTATACAATACATACAGCAACGAATCTGGTAAAAAGATGTGCAGAGGGATATCATCAATTGTTACAGATTTCAGTGATAGTTTTGATTAAACTGTTTGCTCATTCATGGTCTCATATCTTAAATGCCCTGATCATTTGCTCAGGTGACTTGACAAACTCGCACCTGGCTGATGTTGACACTATCAACTCCACTGTTAATTCAGTGCTTCAATTGATTCCTCCCATTACATATCTATCTTAAGCCTGTATTCCTTCATCAACAATCGTATCTTGTCCCATTGACTTTTTGAAATATTGTAGTTTGGCCGTGGCGTGGGTCTTCATGTAGGTCAAGTATTGCTAGTGCTTCATGTAATGGTTGCACCACATGGCAGGGGTTGTACTTGCAAGTCTCTAAACAATTACTACAACACAAGTGCCTTTCAGTTGCCTTTGTCACATTCAGATGAGATCCCAAGTACATCAAAATTGTATTTCTTAAAGAGCCAGAATCCTCATGCCAAAAATTGCACATTTCTTATGTCATCCCAGGCTTGTTTGATGCCACATGCTAGCTTGCCATCTCTACCAGCCCTGCCCATCTCTTGGTAGTAAGGCCTGTTTACACTGGTGATATTTGATGCGATTTTTCTCGTGTTGAACGATGTGAAAGAGTGGATAACTGGTGAGTATAACTGGTCTAACAATTTTGCTAATCCACTCACCAGTCAAGCTACTCGATCACATACACCACACTCTCCTCAGCGATGAATATGATGCGACATGAAGTAGATTTAAAAAAAAGATTGATGTGTATTCCAAGTACAACAAAAAGTAAGACTATAAGTGTTTTGTGGCGTATTAATAAAGCCAAGAATAAAACGCCATCCCCTTTCGTGAAATTTTGTCATCTACCTGTCTTAAGTTCCATAAAGCCCATTTGCAGGCAAATACTCCAAGAATTTTGAAGTATTTGCCTGACACGAGATCAGCCTTTACCAGGGCTATGCCATTCCTTGCAACTTGCTGTGAACGAAGGCAGGCTAGCCCTGGGCATGAAGTTGCACAATATTTGCATATAAGTGGATTCGGTACCTGGCCATGCAGAGACTAAAAGTCACTGGCATTGTACAAAAAAATTTAAAAAAACAGTAAGATGCCAGTTTCTCAAGCAATATTGTATGCCAGAGCAAAAATTTACACCATTTACAAAATTTAAACAAGATTTATAAATGATAAAATTTACAGATGTATATAGATTATGGATGTGTACTATATTATTATGATTCAAGGCAAGAAACCAAGACTCATTACAATTGGAAGGTATTAGCGCCAATCATGTAGCGATGTAAATTTCGTGAAGTGGTGCTGGCATTGCTGACAAGATGACTCAATGTAAAGGCCATCCATAAAAACTTTGTCAAGTATGAAATTTCACACAATATATTTGCATGTAAGCAGCTGGATTGCAAAATATCCATTTTTCTCTTGCATATAAACTGACTTTTCCGTACAAGCAATTTACATACAGCTGAAGTAAAAAAATAGGTTTTTCTTATGGCTTGGTTTTGGATTTCTGAAATGTTTGCAAAGCAACTTGCATATAAGCGGCGGTGACTTTAATTAAATAATGCACAGAATCATGCTCTAACATTCGGTTTGTTCAGTTTTTCTTGAGCAGAAGCTTTAAGTGAGCTTGCACAAAATTACCGAACTATTTCTTTGCTTCCAGTAGTAACAAAGATTTGATGTACTCTTAGTGACAGGTAACAATGTTCCTATTCAATAATCTTCTACCTTGGTCAAATGATTTGTTGAGAATTGAAAACAAGAAAGATCTTGACGTAACAATTTCCTACAAACTTCAAGAATAGCCAGCAAATACTTGGACAGCTAAAAGAAAACTACTTAACATCAACACACACCAACATCAGATGCTACTTGTACTTGGCAGTAGTTAAATCACAACTCACCAGCACAGAACAAGTTTGATGGTCAAATTACTAAAGTGAAATCAACAGAAAGATGCAAAGAGTTCAATGAAAAGAAGCAACATGGACCTTATGAACAGATACCAGTAAATACCTTAAAACCATCAATGACATGAAAACTATTACCACTGATACGACAGAGAAGTCAAAGATTTCGTGTCCTTTTATAAGATGCTGTATAGTTACATCAATCTTGATATGGAGAGTGACTGAACTTCAGTAATTGAACTTAAGCAGAGTTCAGTCATTGAACTTAAGCAGAGCAGGCATGGGAAAAGTTCCTGGTGCTATGCTTCAAACACCCTTGTGTACAGCAAGGGCCTTCCAATCACCATCCTTCAATTGAAACGTTAAACTATGGAACTATACATGAGACATTGAAGCAGATTCATTTTCTAGTCTGATCTACTTTAGAAATGTCTTAAACGTAAGTACAATGAAATTGTGAACTTATTATATGATGTTGAGTTGTCTTGTACTCAGCCACAAGTATGGGACTGTCCTTGGAAATAGCCAGGTCACTTTTGGTGAATGTATACTTGTCTGTCTCTGCCTGTTTTTTTTCATATGTAGGGTCTTCCTGAAAGTGGAGGCAAGCTGGAAAATTTTCATGACCTTACGAGCTCTATGTTCGAACAGAAGAGTTTAAATGAGGCATTCTTGTGTTTTTCTTAGGTGAATACCCCTGGGTGGAAGATCACTTTAACTTTTGCACGCATATTCAATCTGTCTCAAAGTTTACGTGTTTTTCTGGCAACGGAATCACGTTTAGTGAAGCTCGTTGAAGCAGTGACAATGTTGATTTTTGAGTAAACTGCGTCATTTTATCTTAGTCTTAGTTAACATGTTTTGCTTGCCAAAAATCCTTTAGTGGGTTCAAGTTTATGATGTTCTATTAATTTTTTAAAACTGCTATTTTTAAGGGGGGTGCCTTGCATGGAACCTCTCATTTGCACTTTTATATCATTTGGATCTACCTTCGATATTCAATACTTAATGTAATAGTTGTATGTTATATCCTTTGCTTGTTCAAATTCTGCGTGGTTAAATGTGAAACCAGATAAATTTCATAAGGTGAAATAAAATTAATAAGTGTTTCATGTGATTTTGCCCCGCACTAGTCATGGAGTTCTGTGTTTACCTTGGAATAACAAAGTGTCATAATTCCTCTCATACAATGCAGAAGATAAGTCTGCGATAGAACTATCACATTATTTTGAACTCTGTCTTGGCATGGTCCATTCACCACAACAGCTAAAGACTGCTGCTGATAATTTTGTTCAAACTATGCAAGTTATGTGCCCATATTGGTCACTTGTCTTCATAAATCAAATCATTCAAGTCTTCATCTCGCTCTTACGTTTTGAGTGTTAAAAAATCTAGTATATCAGACCACTTATGTAGCCATTTGTTACAAACAATTACTCCAGCAGCCATGTAAATGCATTGGCAATGACTTGTGATTGTCCAGGAAATGGAAGCAACAGTTTGAAATATCAATATTGATTAATTATGTGCAGTTTGTTAGTTCATAGCAGTTTGAGTACCGATATAATATAAGCATAGTAAAACTTTTATCAGCTGAAATGTGCTCTTTTTTAATCTAGTGCTATTGCCTATGTCACAGGAAATTCGGCCCCCCAAAAATTTGAGACCCCCCCGGGCCATATTTCCTAGGTAATTTGGCCTCCCCGAACCATATTTCCGAGGAAATTTGGCCCCCACTTCGGAAATATGGCCCCCCAAAGTTTCAAGAGAATTACCTACACAGAGACCCAGCCAAAATCACGTTGGATCTGTATGTAGGCTTCTAATAACATGCTTGACAGGATTAAAAATATATTAGATACTACAAATTGCTTGGGTCTAAAAACAACTGATACTATCATGCATTGGCCAAAATATTTAATGAACAAGGGAAAAGACATGATTTAGTGTCAATCTTTTTAAGTTCTTAGCAAAGCGGTGCACATGACTGGCAAAGCCATTCCTCATCTTTTGCAGGACACAAAACGTGTTGTAGCTAATCCTTTTATGAGCGTATTAACATTTTCGCTGACACATGACATCAAAGCATGAAATCATCAATAATATGCAGTCATCATATATCCTGCCAGGATTTTTATCTATTTGTTTAGTGCAAGTTGTCAAACATGTTTAGGAACGTGCTCTTCTTAAAAACTTTAGAATTTGCCAGCTTACGGTATAAGTCAGTATCTTGGATTTTAGGAGGGGACAAATTTCCAAAGTGGCGGCCAAATTTCCTAGGAAATATAACCCCAGGCGGGACATATTTCCTTAGAAAATTTGACCCGGGGGGCCAAATTTTAGGGGGAACAAATTTCCTGGGACACCGGCACTAAAAATGAAACATTGATATTAAAACCACACAAAGTTTTTTAGAAGTAGTATTCAGCAGTGCATCATATATTGTACTTAGATAAAAACAACTAAATGATTTGATAAAGCAACAATCCTTGTTTTGAATATTGAAATAATGAAAGTTTTTGCCCTGATTTTTTTGGACTTTGATTACTTGCTGACTTTGATTTCATTGCATGAAATGCAAGTTTAATTTATCCCACATATACTCCACAGCTTCTCACACATTTACTTCTCCAGATTTAAATGCTTAATTCTGTTTGTGAGATAATGAAACATGAAGCAATTCCACAGGGCTTATATTTTTAGGTAGTGAAACAACAGTGTGAAAATAAAAGTGGGGGCCTTCAGACTACTCCATCAACTGACAATGCAATCCAATGGACTCTACTCTTCTCATTTTCTCTATCTAGTACTGGACGATCTTAATTGTTTGGGGAAAGCTTTGCCACTAATGGGTAAATTTGCAATTATAGTTATTTGGCCTCTAAGAAAGTCCAATTCCATCACACACTGTGATAAAAAAAAATTAGCTGTGCAACAGCACTTTTAGACAGCTTTAACATACCTTTCTTGCCACGGCCAGAATGAAGCAAAGTCTTTACTGACTTTGCAGAGCTGGTAGAATCCTGTGAAAGGTATACAAACATAGGAATAGTCACTTTTCCTCTTATTTTTGTATATTTTGCAGATCTTGCATGTTTCTGTCTCTTACGAGATATTTTATGTAAATTTTAGTGGTTTTCATACAGCAAAGGCTGCAATTACTGAAAAGCAACAAGGATTACTTTTCATCTAAAATTTTACGGCCAGATATAATGAATTTTTAAAAAGCTTTCAACTGCCTTTGGTCAGTTTTCCAGAAGAGCATGGAATATATTGAAGGTCAAGCCATTTGCCAATCTACTTCCCCTGCTAAGATACAGTTCAACTGATTTCCAAAATGATCCTATTTATATCGACCCACATAGCAACTTTACCACCTTACTTGCATTAAAATTTGTGCAGTACTAGAATTTGCTCACAACTATATATGCAAATTTTAGCATTGTGCAAAATGTAATCTGCTTGAAAAGGTTTGTGGTGTTATATGAGAAATTTGCTGATAAAAATACAAATAATTTGGTTTAAAAACATCTATGCAAGTTTGATTTGAATTTTAATTGTCCAGACAAGTCTTAGCATTAAGAATAAAAAAAAGTCTCCATCACCATCCTGAACAATTTTTGTTGGGATGTTTTCAGATTTCAAAAACTATTTGTCACAAATGCCTGTATTTGGCTGTGAATCATCAAACTACCTTTGGCTTTCATGACTGTCAGAGTAGTGGGAATCTCCAAGCCGCTGTCCGAGCCTCTTTAAGGCAGCTAAGGTTGATGAAATTCAACATCAAATACACTTATTTTTATATTGCTCTCATATTAAAAAAGAGCATGCAAAAATGGAAAATCTCCCAATAGAAGTCGCGCGATGTTATCAAAGAATGACAACTATGAAGTGCAAACACAGTAATGATGGAAAAATCACAACAAAAACAAGATCGATTTCAACTCCCAAAGTTTTGTCTGACACACAGTCTAAGACAAAAAGAACGAAAACTAAAATAATGAACATGGAAAATTGAGTATGCAAAATTATA
This sequence comes from Phenganax stokvisi, assembly GCA_025400075.2. Classification (NCBI taxonomy): domain Eukaryota; kingdom Metazoa; phylum Cnidaria; class Anthozoa; order Malacalcyonacea; family Clavulariidae; genus Phenganax; species Phenganax stokvisi. The sequence continues at coordinate 17,409 of JAODVQ020098295.1, forward strand.
TGTTTGTGAATAATACTCAGCAAAGTGCACCAAATCAATCTTGCAACTTCAAAGCTGAGCAAAAATGAGTACCATGCAGAGTTTAATGCAAGTAAGGTATTACACAAGAGGGCGACAAAACTTGCTTTGTATGTACTCTCTTAACATGTAAACACAAAGTTCCTTGTATTGACATTTGCTACAAGCCTACACAAACCAACAAGTACTCAAACAAAGCCAGTATAGCACAAACACTGTTACATAGAGCATCAAATTTACCCAAAAGTAATCCAAGAAAACAATCAGAAGAATAAACTGCAGTAACACATCAAATGTCTAATGGGTACCATAAGTCATTTCTAAAAGAAGTTGAGCAAAAAGAAACCAATCCACAAAACAAGACTCTATTACTCCAAGGACTGGTTGAAAAGTTTTCTGATAACATTGAAACAAAGAAAAACTATGATTGTGCAATTTTTCCATGCTTCAAAGCCTGAACACAACCACTGAAAAGACTACTCGAAGTTTTGATGTTAAAGTAACAACTAGAACTCCTTGTACACTTAAAAAACAGTCCCATCCATCAAAAACTGCCCTCCTCTTCAAAAGAAAACTAATGCACTGTGTTAGAATAAATGCTCGGAATGCTGTTGGTGCTATACTACCATGAAGACAGAGGAGAAGTGTACTGTGGAGGTTCAAAAAAGTAATTCAAACACTGCTGAAGAAAAGCATGATCAAACAACCAAAATTCAAAACTGTCAAGTCAATGACAAAGTCAATGACCACCAATAAGACACAACGGAATTATGGCAAGTACTCGTACACTAATAGTAGATCACTAGTTATATACATGTAGATAGCTGGTCTGAACTAGTACTTCTATGCTACTTGAAGAGATTCCAAGCATTTTCCATTAAGACCTACGTAAAAAACATAAGTACCTCTTTCATAATGAGTGCAAATGCTGGTCTCAGAGGAGGAGTAGGACGTAGGTGAGTTGAATCCCATTTTCGTTCTCTTTGCAGATATTGAGGTGGAATGGTATGACAATCGGCATCTGTAAGAGCTGCTACTGAGCGTGGCAATGACGTGCCATGACTTGTTTCTGTTCGAGGCAAAGTGTGAGACTATACAAATAAAATAGTTGGAATTAGATTAGATGGCAAGTAAATGTCAGCAAGCATTACTATAAATGTTTTTGAACTTATTACTAGTTTGTTTTCTTCAAACCATGAGCATGCTTTTGAAAAACTTATCATTGCCACAGTTGTCACATACAAATTTGTATTAATGTGAGCAATTTATTCTACAATAAAACTCAGCTTTACTTAAGGTAATCGGTGTCCCGAAAACCTTCCAGTGTTTGATCTAATAAGGTAGGACAAAAAGAAATAACAGTTGTGATGTCTAACATGCTCAATCTAGAGTAAGAAAGCCTAAATTACACCTCGCATATAACACTTGATAGCTCATAGTACATTGGTGAAGATTTTAGGATTTGAAAGTCAACAATGGTTCAAATACCAACAATAAAATATCAAACAAAATAGGGCACCAAATTATGTATAAGCATTTAGGCAAAATTTTCCCTACACTCTTTGATCCGAGAATTTCCACCTTCCTTTTTACGTACTACTGGCCAATCGCAATATATTAGGAAAACACTGCCAAACACATAAGGCTAAGCTAAAAAATGATATGAATGTGCTTTTCTTCGAAACATAACTGAGCATTTAAAAAAGAATGTTAAAAAAGCAAATTTAAATTTATTTCAACATTAAACAGTTCAAACAACTTATCTTCTGATATGAAAAACACTAATACCACTGTTAAAAGCACCTCTAATTCTAAACTTAATCCAATACAGTTTCAGCTGCCCTTCCCTGAATGCAGAAAAACTAATTTCAATGTTAAAAAACCAGATTTCTTTCAACTGTTAACACTTGTGCTGTTGTGCATATGTGTCACTATTTTCCATTGCTATTGATATGAAAAGTTCAGTTTTCAAAGATGCTAATACTCAAAAAGCGTTGATGCATCAAATACAAGTCATCTTAGCAATAACCTAGAGACCTCAAGGAGCAAAGTTTTTTAGATTTTTACATTTAACCAGCCACACCCTGTTAAATCCCAGCTAAGACTGTTACTCATGCAAGATAGCTGTGTGTGTCTGTGTCTGTAGTATATATGTACACGGAGCTACCCATACTATGCACATCTAACCACCCACCCGCTCTACTACTGTATGTACACTAAAGCACGCTCTACTAGAAAAGGTTGCGATGGAGTCATTGCGATCTACATTTGTAAGTTTTATACTTTCAAAGTGCTTTTCAATAGTAGTTGAATGCACGGGCTTCCAGGTATGGCTGCAAACCATTTTGCAATATAAATGTATGGGCTGCTTTAACGCCCAGGCACACCAGACACATTCTGCAACGTGATGCAAGTGTTCAGATTTTGAAAGTGAATAAATCGATCCATGAAAGAGAACTTTAAAAGACATGTAGACTAAATAACTAAAAATATTGTATCCTCTTTGAAAATCTGGAGAATGTTAACTAGTATCAAAGTTACCAGTTAATAAAAGTAGAAAAATCGCATCGTGTTGCTGAGTCGCGTCCGGTGTCTCTGGGCCTTTAAAGCTCCATGCAATAGCTTCACCTGTTATTGCAGACTTCAGTTGTTTATAGATGCTTAGCGTTGTTGCAACAATTACTATAAGTTGATAACATGACACATGTTGACAAAGTTTTAATGCGCCAATAGTTCTATGAAAATTATTCTCATCAATCTACCTGCTTGTCATTTTGTGTTGTTGTGTCTACGGGTTAGCAACATAATGCCGTAGTTAATGCATCAGGATAGCACGAAGTGCTAAGAATCTGCTATTGTGAACGGCAAGACTCCATAAATTTATAATCATTTACTATGAAAAAACTCGGTAGAACACAGCAGCACTATACTAGTGCTGACTTGTATAATGTAAACTTTCCGATGATTGTTTACAGTAAATGTTCATCACATCACCAGGCCATATGCTAGACTACAAGACATCCGAAAAAATTCATTGCCGACTACCTTGAATTTACTTGACTTCACTGACTTCCATTGAGTTAGCCTCAAATGTCCAATCAAAATGTGATTTCGGCCAAGTTACTTTGGCTGTGTTCTATAGACGACAATTAATGCAAGTTTACATCATCGTGAGCTGTCTGAAATTTAATAGTAATAAACTTTCCATGCAGACTTGTAATGTTTTGTTTGGCGTATTGCTCTGACATTTGTTTGTGCTAAATGTACGAAATAGTATTACAGATTGCAAGAAACACCTAGAACGTGCAACTTTCAACACGGTTATATATCAGATAATGAACTATTTATGACAATAATGGGTAAATACCTCAATGCTACAGAATACAAGTACAACTTATCACTGATTGCCATGAATTTTCATTCTATTGAATTGTAATTCACTTGATACAGCAAAATCTCATAAATATTTTAGCTTTACAGCAGGAACTTAAGACATGCATGGCTGTAGAAATAAAGTTTTGATCGCGGTTTATACAATCACACTCTTATGCCTTCTGCCATTAGTGCAGGCAAAATATTTAAGGTTGCACCACGAAGCATGTGTTGATGGCAATTGCAGCAAAAACAGGGATACGTGCTCATGCAGTTGTTTAACATTTTAATAGCAATATCCACAAAATATAATCGCATATGCCCACCAGAAAGTTTACACTATGACTGACTATATGACTGACTCGCGAACTTTCACCACTCATCACAATAGTGCAAAACTTTTAAAGAAACTTTGCAAAAAAATCCCAAATAACTAACAATAAAAAAGCTTAATACTACAGCAGTAGAAACCTAAAAGTTTAATTATTCGGGGCACTTAATAGGTGCAAAGCATGTGCCGGGTAATAGACATCTGCAGCAGCAACCATAAGGCAATACACATTGGCAACATCCTTTGAAATTTTTATTTTCAAAGACAAACTTTGGCTATAAAAAGGCAAAGTAAAATAATGATTGAATGTTGATATCATGGGACAATGTAGCTTGCGAATTTCCTTGCAATTTTCTGCATGCATTCATGTAGTCATGCACGTGAGTATGCACAACATGTGCATACTTTAGAAGCTAAAACACCTTACCTGTGCTAATTTTACAGGAACATGGTCACTTTTCATAAAAACTTCAGCTGGTTTAACATTTTCTCTCTGCACGGCAGTAAATGGTTCTTTGCTTGGAAGTTGTTCTGAAGGGCCATTACTTTGAAGGCTGGTCATGAGTGGACTGCTCGGTCCACTGGCCAAAAACTCAAACCAAGTAGTCTTTTCTTTTTCTGTGTTTGCAGACACAACCAGCTTCTTCTCATTTACTAAAATTTTTAAGAGAATAGTTTACTTTGGATGCATCATCAGTGATGAAGCATACAGAAATCAAGCATTATTTTCTAGAAAAAGGGTTAGATTGAAAAAAAACAACTTTAAAGTGCTAGTGACGGTAACTATTTTGTTGCTTCAGGGACGCAATCTTTGCTTCACATTTGCGGAATTTTGGTAGGAGAGTTATGCCTATTTCTCTGCCAGCATATCACTGCTCACTACAAGACAGTGAGATTTCCATTCAGACAACCTTTTTTGTCGTTCTCAGCTTTATCAAATTAATATGAAACGATTGTGTCAACTTTCTGCCATGGTTCCAGATACCCTCAGCTGAGCTGAGTATTAGTTAGCAGAAATAGTGTTGCAGGACTGGTTCTAATTCATTATAAACCCACTAGTTGGCAATCCAGGGTGGAAAGATTAAGATCATATTATAGTTTGTGTTCCTCTCAGCTCTCTCTTTTTGATCATAATTGTTAACCGTAACTCCGTAAGTATGGCGCTTTATCGGGTTCAAAATTCTAGTATGTAATTTTGTATATTTCTTTGTTTAAATTCAGCAAATGTCTAATTTCATTGGATACATAAATTTATCGAATGTAGGGATTTGTCAAATTTCTGAATTCGTCTATAATGCTTTGCGAGCACGTTTTTAGCGAGACTGAACTATAAAATACCTGGACAGCGCATTTAGATATAGAAATTGAAGCCAGAAGTCGCGTGCGGCCGTCATCTTACTGTGACCACCTTGAGAAGTGAGGAAAAGTAAATTGTATTGCGATTTGTCATATTTTCAACTGTTTTCATCAAGTTATCCCATTGTAGAGGTCCACATCAAGTCTAATATGATCTCTCAAGCAATAACACACGTTCAAGATTATTGGGAGCCCTTTTTCACGTTCAATGAACTCAATTGTTAAGAAATATTTCAATAGTTTTCATGACGTCTCAGAGTGTGACGGATGCGTATATGTTAATACAGTTGTAGGAACACATTGCAAATAGGCATTTCTTAAACAAATCGACACGTTACACCATCAGTTAACTGAGAAGAAATGAAGAAATCAGTCGTGCACACTATTTGGTTGGAAACGTTGAATTTGTTGTGAAATCCTAACAAGGACAAGGACATACTTAAACGAAATTTTTTGTTCAGTCATCATATAAAGTAGTGTAGAAACTTTTAATAAATAGAATAAAGGTATTAGTCTCCCCATGAAAAAATGTCTTTGAATAAAACATTGATTTATATATGAAATGCGTATATATGAAATTGTTTTATTGAAATATTGTACATAAGTAAAACATTGTTGACTGAAGAACACAAGGTAGTAAATCGACTGTGAATGAGGCTTTTAGATTTCAAGATGCCGTGACAATTATTGTAACTCTATATGTACATGCATGACACATCTGAGTCATTCCATAACAACTCTCAATTTTATAATTAACTGCAAGCAAGAGACATCACTTCAATCAAACTCATTTATAGCACATATTTTAATACTGCAGACCTTTCACAACTAAATCGTTTTTACTCAACACAATATAATGAATAGACAGTAACATGAAAGTAACAGTTGGCAGCATTGTTCCATTTTCACTTCTGTTTCCATAGATTCTAGAGAGCAAACAAAAAGGATATACTGTAGTTTTACTGCATATATGCTTCTCAAGAATAACATATCTGTCACTTTCTATAGAAGTTGTAATATTACATATAAACAAGGAGAGGCCTTAGGTTTATATATTAAGCACCAACCATTAATACAAATAAGATCACTACAACCCACCTGCTATTTTCTCTCCAGAATTAATCATTTGTTTCTTTAACAAATCCCACACACCGAGTTCACCTTGTAGAGATTTTGCTATGAGTAATATGTAGTAATATGACCCTGTCTTGCTGGGATTTCTCAACAAATTTAACATTTTCAACCAAAAAGCGTGCGCAACTGATTTCTTCATTTCTTCTCAGTTAACTGATGGTGTAATCTGCCGATTTGTTTAAGATATGCCTATTTGAAATGTGTTCCTACGACTGTATTAACATAAGCATCCGTCGCACTACGAGACGTCGTCAAATCTATTGTAATATTTCTTAACAATTGAGTTCATTGAACATGAAAAAGGGCCCCCAATAATCTTGAACATGTGTTTTTGCTTGAGAAATCATATTAGACTTGACGTGGACCTCTACCATGGGATAACTTGATGAAAACAGTTGAAAATATGGCAAATCGCAATACAATTTACTTTTCCTCACTCCTCAAGGTGGTCACAGTAAGATGGCGGCCGCACGCAACTTCTGGCTTCAATTTCTGTATCTAAATGCGCTGTCCAGGTATTTTATAGTTCAGTTTCGCTAAAAACCTGCTCGCAAAACATTATTGACGAATTCATACATTCGACGAATTCAGAGATTCGATGCATTCAGACATGCGCGAATTCAGAAATTCGACAAATCCCTACATTCGATAAATTTATGTATCCAATGAAATTAGACATTTAGTGAATTTAAACAAAGAAATATACAAAATTACATACTAGAATTTTGAACCTGATAAAACGCCATACGTAAGTTCGCGAACATGACTGACTGCAGAATTCAGAGACTTCCGCGTTCCGGCCTTCACCAATCGCCACTTAGCTTTCATTTGCATATATTTATCAACACTCCCGAATCTGTCCATGATGTGATTTTGAAGATTATGCCAGGACCCACATTAGTAAATTGTTAGCTTTAGAATAACTTAAAATATTACAACTCCTCTCAGTCCTCTAAGTCTGAGCCTGAAATGGGATGAATAAATGATAACATAAAAGAGAAAATTTTACAAGACATGTAGACTAAATGAATAAGAATATTATTTCGGCAGTGAATATTCGGAAAATCTCAACTAGAACCAAAGTTTTCAGTTTATGAAAGTCGAGAATTCACGTCGCATTCCCAAGTTGTGTCCAATGTGACGGGTGTGCCTTGGCCTTAAATGTTGTTTTTAACTTTTCAAGCGCTATTACTTGCGCGCTAAAGGTCGATATTAAGTTATTAAATATATATTTACAATCGTTGTTTTTTGATTGCTGTTGCTGAGTGTATTTATGTCATGTTGCAGCCACTGTAGTTGGCGTGATTTTATCATCGAAGACTAACAGCAGTGATGGGATTGGCGTGGAAATATTTCAGTGGCAGAAAACTTTGGCGCAGCAAAAACAAACTTTCTACCCTGGTTAGCAATTTGGTTCAGGTTTGCTGCCAGAAAACAAGTGAGTGTTTACCTATTACACTTCATAATTTAGTTTCTTCTAAGTCAATATAAGAAAGAATTAGCGTGTAGTATTAAATAAGTTTAGTTTCAAACAGTTCAACACTTCAGCTTATCTTTGTTTGACCTACCAGAGCACAACTCATTGATATTCGGATTGCTTTGTACACATTTTTAGCACTGTTATTTGGTAAAAATTCCCTATATTAAATGACTTGTATTTCAACGCTTCAATCATTCACAAATTATTGCGTCTTAAAGATGAACTTTGAAACAGCTCATTTTGTGATAACATTCATGCCATGGAAGCCTTACGAGTATGGAAGTTTTTACAGTTTCCCAGAGTAAAAGCTTATTTTGTCGACATTAAAATGCGAGAAAGAGAGTAGCAACCACAAATTTAAAAATGTGCTTGCTCATGAGTGGGCGAACCTATGTATCATGTTTGCTAAATAGTTTGTCTACACTAACAGCACTTTGCCATATCATACTGAAAGTAAGGTAAACAAGCAAAATTATAACTTCAGATGGACAGAAATGATTGTATTTCTACACAAACTACAAATAATATACATGATTATCAGAACTATGCAACACTATTAATACACCTGCAACAATGAGAGCAATATACTACAGTCTGATATAATTTATTTTAAACTATGCCATAAACATCTTAAGGAAAGGGAGCCACAGTAAATAGGGACTTTTCGTTCGGAATGGATATGTGCACTTGTTACAGGACAACCTTAGTAATTTGTAGTCAGTAAAACCTCTTTTAACACCATGCCCAACTATTGCATACTGTATTTAACATTCATAAGAACTAAAAGCAAAAGACCAGCTAAAACTAGCATTAAAGATTTTGATCGGCAAGCCTAATTAATGCACTTGCAAATAGTATTGCTCCCACCATTGAAAACAAGTTGTATTCAAGCATAGTTTCAGTAGTTCATATACACTCTCAGGAGAAATACTAGTCCTTTGAGAAAGAGTAACATTTGCAAGCAGTCTATCTTTTGTGATTTTACAAGCTTCTTCCATTGGTACATTGGTAGATGGAATAACTACAAAAAAGATGACAAAAATTTCGTCACTGTCCAAACTAATATATTTGCATTTTCATTACAAACTCTTTGAATTAAGTACTTGGTGTTTCCATATGCCAGCAATAGGGTGTAGCATATTAGCAGAATATTTAGCAATGTTTTAAGTTGGTGAAGCTTGTGATGCAACTGTAGGTCCAAGTTGCACATTCAGTTTATACGTATTTTACGCAAACCATAAAATTTAGGACAAACACCACATGATTTATTTGAGACAGAATGCCTGCTTTCCTAAGTACAGATAATTTTGAACACATTTTGGCTTTAGGGGGCCCGTTCTAGCTTTTATATGCCGGAGTTTCAAGAAAAGCACAAACTTTGCTGTCAAATTGTACTTGATATGATAAAACAGTAGCATTACCTTTCTCAGCCTTTAAAAGATGTATTGACTTATCTGACCTTAAGTTATTGAATGCATCCTTATGTTCTTTGGATAGATTAGACTTGGACAAAGTTGTACTTTGTAAAACATCAGGGACTCGCACAAGATGTGACATCATAGCTGAGATTGTTCAACATAGGCTCAGAGTATTGAATGATTTCCACCTAAGAGAACTACATGGCTCAACAGCGAAATTTGAACCCAAAGCCAAGAGATCCTTGCACAAGTCTTCACATACTGTCATTGAAAACAGTGCATCTTAGTGTGCGGCATGCTCTCTCTTCCACCGATGATGTCCTGGTTAATGCACTGAAACCCTTGCAATGATAAATACAGTAAACTCTCTCCAAAGCAGACACTCTTAGGACTAAATTTATTGTCTGCTTTAGAAAGGTGTCTGTCTTAGAAAGGCCTAAGTAATCTGGCACTTAAATGTCTAAATGAAAACTAGAGTTTTATTATTGTGCAAAATATTCTGTACCACCCCCAGGAACACAGATACAAGAACGCGTTGAACAAAAAATATTTCAATGCAAAACAAAGGCAAATCATAATTGTACTGAATGTTAAGATAACCAACGCTACAAATATAAATCAGGTCAGTGGGGAAAATAAGCAAAATAGTACAAGTGACTATACTCATTGTGGCAAGACACTGTGCCAAGAAGTGTAGTTGACCACTTCTAATGTTAAAAATAACACATACATATTTATTATTCTAATATACAGTTTTGTGGAAACAGCACGTAAATTTATTTACATAAAGCTTTTGGTCTGTAAGCCCGGACCATCATCAGTGCAAAAGCTGTGCATTAGAGTAGATAATCACCATGCAAACATTCAAAGAACTTATTACATATTGATTACTTGTTTAACATGTATAAGAAAACGTAGGGGACATCAAAGAAGCACTAATACTGCCAGGCTACAAACTTTCTAAGCATTTGCTGTCTGCTTTGAAAGGTATTTTGCACACAAGAACGCAGGAACAAGTGTCCGCGTCCATAAAGAAGTGTACGCCTTGGAGAGTTTCTTTATAGAGAAACGAGTGCAAAATGGTAGGGATCAGATTTATTGTCTATCTTAGAGAGGTGTCCGCTCAGGCAGAGTTGTATTCATGGTGTACCCTTAAACTAAAATTCATATTGTGGTTTTTGTCATGCAAAACTAGAAGAATGTTACCACGTTCAAGCTGCTGAACTGGGTAGCACGTTCCATCATATGTTATACTTCTCTCATTCCTATAACATCAACCATTTCTATTGAAAACATTATTTTGTTCATATGATTGGCTCAAACTGTGAAGCATGAGCTGAGGGTAAGATAAGTTGACAAGTAATCAGCTGTGTTTTAAATCATTGGCAGAGTTAAGCATTTTTAAGTATGTTTTGTTTCTACATCAGCATTTACCTTCAATTTCTAAAGCATTTAATATCCCTTCAGTATCCTCCAAGCTTCTCACTTTAATATCTGTCACATTGTAACTGGTCTGAAAAATTGCAAACAAGGACTAATTAAAACAGTTCTTGAATGTTAATAAAAAATCGGAAAATATCTACAGACACACAATCAACTGCATGGATTTCATTCCATCAAAACAAAAGAAACAAACCACTATGAAAGAGTTCTTCTTCAGTGCTGTATCAAATGTGGGAAAGAGGAAGTCAGATATTTGCACACTGAAATTGATTTTTTCTTTTTCAACTTAATTTTCGTTTGATCAAACAGACATTCACATGCTAACTCCCCATGTTTTGTGCATAGTAAAGTACTCCACTTATAGTGCATTTTAGTATGTGAACTATTCAGTTTTTGAACGAAATTGTTGCATATCCTGAACTGTAGGGCTTTTAGGTGTTCAATGAGACGAATTTCATGCCAAGTGGAAACTAGAGACCTCAAGGAGCGTGCAAAGTTTCTATGATCTTTACAACAACATTTAACCTGCCACCCAGTGTTAAATCCCACCTTTTGAGCACTACTCATGCAAGACTGCTGTGTGGAGTCTGTGTGTTTAATATACTAATACACCACTACAGCACAATACACTATGCTGACTGTGCCATACTCTGTGCCTCCAACGACCTGCCCACTCAGCTACAGTATGCACATGATACCATACCACATGCTCTGTGTTGTTTCAGCATTATACCAACACTGAGTTGTATAATGTAAACTTTCCGGCGATTGTTTACAATCAGCATTCATTACAATGCCAGTCTATAGCTAGACTACATGCAATACATCCGCAAAAATTCATCGCCGACTATCTTGAATTTACTGACTTCAGATGCAAATTTTCGCTGTATTGACTCAAATATCCAGCCAATATGTGATATGGGCCAAATTACTGTGGTTGTATCGTATGGACGACAAATAATGTAAGTCTACATCGCTGTGTGCTCAGCCGCGCATTGCGAGTTTTTGCTTCATGCCCGTAGTTTCCTACTTGTACGTTTTGTTGAATCTATCGCTCTGACATTCGTTTCATGCTGGCCCTGTATGTATGAAATAATACTTAGGATGACAAGAAACGCCAAGAAATTGCAACTTTCAATGGCACGTTTAGCCGTTATATATCAGATGACTGTACTATTCATGACAACAATGGGTTAATTAGTTCAATGCTACAAATTACAAGTATAACTCACTGAATGCCGTGAATTTTCATTCTGTAAAATTGTAATTCGTTTTGATGCAGCAAAATCTCATAGCACATTTTAAGCCCAGTTTCCATTTAATCGCTCGATCGTCAATCGTCGAAAAAACAGCTGTTTCCACTCAAATAGCTGTCAGTCATAGTTGGAAATACGAGTGGTTTCCATATGATCGCCAGTCGTTCAAACTCGCGGAAAGACATGGAAACTAGAATTTGCGTGAGCGCGCAATTCAAATTGGAAATATCAAAACAAGGCGCGTGACAGCAAACATGGAAGGTTTACTCTTGACGCAATGTTGCTATTTTCTTGCCCTCGCACAGCATCGAAGTCGCAATGCGAAAAGAAAGAAGCATAGAGATTTTGGGTGCAAGATATTTTCCGTCGAAGAGCTGAATATAGGATGTTTCAAAATCTCGTAGCAGAACTTCAATTACATGATTGCAAGTTCTTCTTTAGGTAAATAATTTTTTTACTTTCCACTTCTTATAATCGCAAATGTTTCATTTGCTCAAAAAATACTCATTACATGTACATACTTACACAGGTTTACGCATATGTCACCTGAAAGATTTGAACATCTGTTAAGTCTAGCTGGTCCACGAATTACACAGAAATGCTGTGCGCAAACGCCAATTTCGGCGGCTCAAAGGCTGATAGTGACTATTCGGTATCTTGCTACAGGAGATTCGCAACAAAGCCATTCATTCTCTTTTCGTATGGGTAGGTCTACCGTTTCAAGAATTGTCAGGGAAGTAACTGGCGCAATATGGGACGTGCTACAACCTGAATACTTGGGTACATATTTAAGAACCGATCAGTGGCTTAAAATCGCAAGTGCATTTTAGAACGAGCGGAACTTTCCTCATTGTCTCAGCGCAATTGATGGAAAACATGTAATGATAGAATGGCCAAGGAAAGGAGGATCGGCGTTCTATAATTACAAGAACTTTCACAGTATTGTATTGTTAGCTATCTGCGACGCTAATTATTGTTTTATTACATTTGTTGACATTGGTTCTTATGGAAGCAAAAATGATGCTAGCATTCTGTCACATTCTGTCTTAGGATCTTCCTTTGATAAAATGCCTACTCTTCTTAACCTTCCTGCTCCTAGCTTAGTCTGCAGCAGACAATTACCTTATGTACTACTAGGAGACGATATTTTCCCACTGAAGCCTTGGTTAATGAAGCCATTCCCAGGCAAAAATCTGAACGAATCTATGTGGGTGTACAATAATAGACTTTCTAGGGCAAGGCGTACAATTGAAAATGCTTTTGGCATACTTGCACCCTGGTGGAGGATTTCTCGAAGACCAATTAGAGCTAATGTAGATTTAGTGGAGAATGTGGTAAAAGCATGTGTCTGTCTTCATAACTACTTACGATTGACAGAAAATGCAGTGTATCTACCAACTGGTTTTGTTGACAGTGAAGATGGCCATGGAACAATCATTCCAGGGGACTGGTGAAGTGTTGCAGCTAATGGAAAACATGGTGTAAGAGGTTTAACCAACCTGTCGAGAATTGGTGGAAACAGATACAGCTACGTGGCTGACAATACTAGGGTAAGCTTCATGCAATATTTTAACAGCCCAGAGGGACAGGTTTCTTGGCATCTAGAATACGTTAAGGGATGTGGACACGTTCAATAGTGAAATTGTGAGCAATATATATATTTGTATATATTATCAAAACTTCCATATCATTTATAAGTTATGTTTACCCAAGATACTATGTACCCAGTACCCATAATTTAAGTGCTTACTGTAAGGTTTCATATCAAATTAAACTACAAATACTTCTGTGCTCTACACATTCCAAAAAAAAATCAAATAATGCTGGTAAAATGTTAAGCATGATGGGAAAAGCTTCCTGCGCTTTATACAAGTCTTAAATGTCAACATACATGAGGGTATTGCGTTTGCGTTAAATCATCACCATCACCACTTTGACTATGGTCACGAACCATGCTGTAGGTTTGTTGTGGCATGTAGTTCAGACAACGGTTGGCAGATGACACTGGAAATTCATTGCTTCTGGAGTCATGCAAAAAACTTTGCTGTGTCTGAGTAGTGTAGTTTTGTATGTTCTGGGACACGTTTTTTCTCAATTAGTATATTTTTTATTACAAAAAAAGGGCGTGGTCGAAAAACAGCATAAAAAATGTCCCAGAACCACACCCTCAATATTAGTATATATTACTATTATGCATAATTAATGAGATGACCATGCCCTTTTTTCACACAAAATCCAAGATGGCGCCACTACCATGCATAATTAATGAGGTGACCATGCCCTTTTTGGCCACGCCCCCTTTGAACACTTGTCCAGCAACTGCCCAACAACTGTCCAACAACTGTTCAACACTTGTCCAACAAGTGCTCACGAATAATTATTATGCAATCTCATGTATAATTAATGAGCTGTGATATCATCAGCCAAGGTCAAGGTCACGTGACCCGATTGCACAATCTCATGAATAATTAATGAGCTTCCAAGATGGCGCTAAAGTATATATTAATATTATGCATATTTAATGAGACTATTGCCACCATTCTACCTCATTTGCATGATAATAGGTTCCAAAAAATAAAATTATAAGGAAAAAAAATTTTTTTCCCTTATAATAAATGAGTACTGATCAAAACGCGCCTATAAATATTCAAGAGCAACTTTTAAAATTATCTTCCGCAAAAGAAATAAAATATACGCAAAGTTATATTAAGAAAGCTTCTGAAAAAGTACTTTTACAAATTTATCAAGACTATCAACGAGACCAACTAAGTAAAACAAATAATATGCTTATGGACGTTTTTATAGGAAAATTTTCGGAACTTATGGAGCACCTTCAACTTATCGAGAATGCTACGGAAATGGGGGGGGAGAACTCTCCGACAATGAGCCAATTCGTCAAGATATAAAATTTATCTTAGAATATATCATGCCTTATATTCCGTTGATTGGAATTTTTTCAGGATCTTTAATTGTGGGAAAACACGTTGTTTCTAATAATATAAATAATAAAGATAATAATAAAGAATGTCCTCCACAAGAATCACAAACGAAGGAAGAGACTCGAGTAGACAAGGAAACCTCAGAGTCTTAGACGAAATTTCTAAATACTCAAAAAGTATGATAACACCAGAAATTCATTCGGATTACTCACCTTTTAATATGATTATAGTAGGAATGACTAATTCTGGAATAACTTATTATTTGCTAAAAATGTTAGAGCAAAATTATCTAGGCTATTTTGATTATATTTTCTTAATATGTCCGACCTACAAGTGGAATAAAACTTATCAAACTTGGCCTTACGATAAAGATGAAAATTTTATCATCGTGGCTTGCAATCAAGACAATGTAGAGTCTTTTTTAAGACAAGTCGTAGAATTCTCAAAAGGTACAAACTCCCTCATTATTTTAGATGACATAGCTGCCTCGAGTTTTGTGAAAAAACGTACTTCGGAACTCGTAAAACTTGCATTTTCCGCAAGACATCATGGACTTTCTACGATTGTTATTACACAACAATTAACTTCTATTACAAAACCCTATCGAGAAAATATCTCAAGACTAGTAACTTTTTATAATCCTAGTAAAAAAGATATGGATATTATTTTTGATGATTATTTAGGTCACTTAACAAAAAAAGAAAAATCTGAGATCTTACAAAAATTAAAACACACACCGTATGCAAGGTTGGAGATTTCGCTAAGATATCCTTACGAACATCGCATAGCCGCGTAGACGCTGTGTAAATGTATAACCTTAAGAGATTATACATTTTATATAGTTTTTTTTATATTTTTGGTCTCACTTCGTTTGAGCTCGCTGCGCTCGGTAGTAGTATCCTCAAAATTAAAATCAGTATTAATGCGAACTCCATGTCCATTTTTTCCAACTCTAGAGGTACATCCACAACTAATAGTAGTGGTTACTTCTTTTATAATTTTTCCAGGATTATCTGGATCCTTAATAGAATATTTTGTAGTAGTCTTATGTACACAATTTCCCATTTATTATAAGAAGCGGGGGATTTTCTTTTTTTAGTAATGAATATTTTCTATCGTTTTATTTTTAAAGTTAACTAGTCCATCGCTCACGACGAATATGTGACACATGACATTAGCCATAGTAGCTTTCTTCGTGATCTCCAACAGCACTCCATTTTGAGTATTGAGTAATTTCTTTCCAGCTCCCATGACTAGTTTGTCCTCCGTCGTTCTTAAATCCACCACCAACGCGAAATTATCCTTAAAGAAATTTCTAATCGACATACTACTGGGCTCGTATTCCAACTCGCTTTTATGCTCGAATAGTATTTTGGCTTCATCGTAAAGATCTTCTTTTTTGATTCCTAGTCCAAAGACGGAATTTGGAACGCCCTCGTCGTAATTTTAATAGATTCTATATTGGGATATACAAATTCTTCGGAATCTGTGACGGACTTATTTCTAAATAACATCACGATCGTGGCCATGCTCTTTCGAGGAAGATTTACCGTTTCGTTTACTAAAGTACTAGCTTTATCCCACTCTACGGTTTTTAACAAGGTAACGTGTTCGTAACTTAAACTTTTTCCAACTTCGTATCCCATGATACTTTCATTGGCTAGCTCTTCGTTTTGAATTTTATTGTATTCCAATGCGATATTTTCTAAACTATAACCTTCTACGCTTTCTCCACTTTGAGCTTTCATGATTTTACTATCTTTTGGTAAAGTAATTCTATATTGAAGATCATTTTCTAACGCAGAGGGACAAAATAACCCGTGATCTCCCAAGATTTTTGAGACTTTTATTTTTTGCTTAGATCCTAAAACAGAAGCTAATAATGCGTCCGAAACCTTCTGCGTGGTTCCAGTTTTTGCTCCACCATCAGAACCGGTCATTAATTTTCTAGTATTTTCGTTAACGATTCCATAATCACACATTTCTTCTCTTGTTCTTTCTGGAAGCCATAAATCTTTATAAATATCATAAGTAGCATTTCCAGTATTATCGAATAAAATTTCTCCTCCAACGGAAATGCAAAGTCTATCTACGAGTCCCTTTCCAAGACTATTCAAAAGCCACGATTTATCATTTGCACTTTTAAAATCAAATTTTAAATTCAACGATTTTGGAACCAAGCAATCTTCCTTATTTAATCGAGGAATATCGACGTAAATCCCCAGGATTTGCCTTATTTGGATTAAAAGTGATAATATGTTTACTTCTATTTCCTTTAATATCCGACATTTTTAATTTTCTAAAATGTGGTCTAAGTTCGCTAGTGGTTGTCATTTATTTAGGGAGAAAAAAACACGGGAAATCAAAGATTTCCTTTTATCTTCATTTTTAAGAGATAAACATTTTTAAAAGCCGAAGGCGCCAGGGCCCTCTTATTTTATTTCTTATTCTTATTCTTATACATATCGTAAACAAACCAAGTTAAAGCTAGAGCTAAAATCCAAAGATTCTTAGCTATAAAACTTGCACCTTTCGCTCCCCATTTTAAGATACTTCCTAATACATTCAACACCTTAGCAGCAATAGGTCCTACTTGTTTACCTAAGTTAGCTAGAGCATTAGCAAACCTACTCGTGGCTCGAGCTCGTATTTTAACGGCACTTCTAGCACTCATTAAAACCGTCGTTATAATCCCTCCTATAGCTATGGCGACACCACTAAGACCTACTAAATTATTTTTAGCTCATTTTTTAAACTTTTCGAAGTGATTAAGATCATTAGCTTCGACTTCACGTTCTATAATATCGCTAGTTTCAGGCTCTACAGTTCTAAGATCATTTCCTAGTCTTATTTTATCAGCAGAAAGTCTTGCTATTTTTTCCAAGGTGTCGTATACGGTTTCTTTTTCTGGATCTACCTCCTGAAGTTTTTTAAGTCTCCAATGATTGGCTTCATTTTCTAGATTTTCTAATTTTTCCTCGACAGTTTGAGATTCGGACATGTTTAAGTATCCACAAGCAGTTTTTAATTCTTCCATTGTTAGTAAAGGCGCTTTGCGGTTCGCTTTGTTTACTTTGTTCGCTTTTGATAGGATTTCCCACATGCCGTCTATTTTAGTTTGAAGTTCATCTATAGTAGATTCTATTGCTTGAGTTGTAATCGATTCTAAACTATCATTATTTCAAGTATCTAGTTCTATATTTTCTTCTACTTGTGCTGAAGATGTGCCATGATGTTCTGCTTTAGCTTTACTAGACAATTCTATAAACCTACTTATAGCTTTTAGAGATCTTTGATCTTCCAAATAAACAAGCTTATTATTTCTCGTAACGATAATTTTTTCTCCTTCAAACTCAGCACATAAGATTTTACCAGTTTTTTCACTTATTCTTAGGTTAATTTTTTCTACGAGTTCTTTAGAACTCGGTTCATCTTTTTTAGCAACGTTGTGTTTTAAAAAACTTAGTAGGAAGTTTTCTTTTCATGTGTCTTTATTCTTTCCACCTCTGTAACGTCTTTTTTTCCTGGCGGTTTTGGAATATCAACCTCATCAGGAGTGTTATTCAATTCTAGATCAGGATCTAAGGGTTCTATAAAAGAAGTTTCTTCTTCTAATAAATCCGTCTCATGATCTCTATCTATATTACTATCTGCTTCATTTTCACAATCTAGATTATTTATATCGATTTCTTCTTGTTCACGTTCAAACTCACGATCTCGATCAAGATCAAAATCCTCAAATTTTGCGTCCATTTATTTAGAGATTTTTTATGTCGCTTTTCTTCACCCAAGAATTATATTTATTATCATAACCTAACCATTTTACTAAGGCCATATTTCCACGAGTTTTTAAAACTTTTTCGACTCTGTAAACGTCGTCTTTCTTATCTATGGGGGATAATTCTTCCTCGTAAAATTTTCCTAAAATAAGTTCATCATCTGAGCTCATTTCATTCGCTTCTTTTATTTCATACATAGTAGGATCGCCTCCAAAATTTTACTAATCTCAAAAATTTCTTCCGTAAAATTAGCTTCGTATCCTTTTTCAAAAAAATTCTTGTACTTACTCACACTTTTTCTCCTATTTTATAACGCAGTAGAGGATATTGTCCGGTCCAATGTCCATATAAGGTTAACCAAACTTGTTCTGAATTATTTTTTATTGACGTCAGAGGGTTTCATCAAAATAGTTCCATGCTTAGTATTATTATAATTGTACAAAAAATCGCTTAAAACGTCGATCCTTTTATAAGTTCCCTTAGAGTAAAAATATTTCCACATGATCGTTTTTAAAGTTTGGTTGAGTCTTCCTACGATGGCAGCTTTTTTATCAGAATATGTGGAGAAGTATTTTATATCATGTTTTTCTAGCAAAGTTTTTACTCCCATGTTATGAAATTCTTTTCCTTCGTCGAACTGAATCTTATCTGGGTATTTTCCAAAGCTAGACTTAAATTCTTCTAAGAGCTTGCTTACAGCCTTGGTCATATTTTGAGTATCTTTTTTGCATACGGGAATTGCAAAAGCATATCTAGATAGTATTGCCACCCCGGTAAGAATCCAATTATAAGAATTATTTTTATAACAAAGTTTACTCATGTCCACGAGGTCTAGCTGCAATTGTTCAGCTAGCGCGTTCACATAGTTTTTTTGTGTTTTGTATTTTTTATGAATTTTTTATAGAGATGACTCATACTGGGCACCTCAGATATGGAATCATTATAGAACCTTAAAAAAATTTGTTTTAGAAAAAAACAATTTAGAATCGCGAAGCGCTGACGTAGTCGGGTTTACAAAAATAAATTTCTACGGAAAATGAAAACAATTATTTGTCCTACAAATTAAACGTCTAAGACACAAAATTCGATCCAGATGATTTAGAAGAATTTGGAGACATAAGAAAGATGGATTTTGATTATAAGACTAAACCTTATTTTACAAGTTTAGTGGCTGCCTACGTTATTTCTTACTTGGGAGGAATGTCGATAAGACAAATGAGGCCAACGGGAGCCACGAGCCAACCAAAAATTATAACTTCTATAGCAAAATATTATTTTTATTTTCACATGAAACGCTTCCTAAGACATCCAGAAGAATTAATGAAATACGTCAATGATAAAATTCTAAAACTTATTTTAAAAAAATATGCCCGTAAAAGAAATTGTAAAACATCAAAAACCCAATAAGCATGCAGAATTAAGTGACTACTTGGATAGATCTATTTATGGTCATCTTAAGCTAGCACCTAGATTTAATCCTCATAAAAGATATGACGTGGAAAAACTAGAATATGATTGGGTTTATAAGATGATAAATAATTCCGATCACGACTGGAAATCGTTTATAAAAAAAAGATTCCGATGGATTAACGTCTTTAGGTCAGAAACTCCTTCAACAAGCGGTAAAATCCTACGTTTATTCCATTCTAGGAGCTCAAGCCAATACGAGATGGCCTATTGTTAATCAAGGCGCGAAAAGTTCTCAAACGCAAGATGTTTTTCATCACTTAGTTCAAGCCACATTTACACAAGACGACCCCACGGTGACTATTTCTAATACGAGAACGGCGATAAGAAATACGAACGTGGTCCTAAACATGATGATAGGTCCGGGGATCATTCTGATTCTGTCGTCTATGATTGTTTCAGAAAAACCCATCGAAGGATATAATAACGTTTTAACCATAGCAACAGGTGAAATGAAATTTGGCAAGAATATCGATCTTAACCGCGTAGCGTCAACAAAAACTATTCCAAAAACTTTTTCTTCGGTTTCAAAAACTATTCCAAAAACAGATTCAAAAACTATTCCAAAAACTATTCCAAAAACTATTCCAAGAACTTTTTCCTCGGATTCAAAAACTATTCCAACGACTTTTTTTTCGGACTCAAAACTGATTCAAAAACGAATTCTCATCTTTTAGAAGTTGCAGGTGTTATGTTGATAGCTGGGGTTCTTTTTTCAAAATATATAATATAAAAAAAAACAACTTGAGCTTCGCCGGCAAAATCATAGATTTTGCTTTTTCGCTATAATAAATGGCAATGTATCTTGGTTACAAAAAAAAATCTAATCTTAATATAAAAAATTAGAAAACGATTTAGAAAAATCTCAAGAAAAAATAAAGTCCAACAAAAACTTGAGCGAAGCGAATAAATCCAACATCGCGTTGAATTTTAAACTTATAGATACAAATAGAAAAATAGCCGTGAATAATAAGTCCGATATCGCGTCAATTAAAACCTTAGCATCAAGTAATATGATAAAGATAAGAGATGTTAAAATTGAGCTAAAAAATGACATTTATTGATTAAGATCGTATTTTATGTTTACGTTTAAATTTTCTGATTTAAATCAATCAGCTTGGGAAAAACCTTCTAGTAATCGTACTGGATATCCTCCAACCCTTATTAAACCTCCCAAGATTAATTATAATACAAGAGCTAAATTGTTATATCACGTTTTTGACGATAATACGACATTAACAACTCTAGACTTAGAGTATCAAGCTACTATTATAAAAAAAGGTGGTAGCAAGGTCTTTTTTAACGTGTTTAAAAAGGAGTTTTTAAATATGAAGAAAACCGAAGACTTTTACATTTTAGAAATAAATAAGGAGTTTAGATTATCCGATTATGGTCATAATGTAGATGACATCTTTGTATTTTTTATACGTTGCCCTCAAAAACGTTTACCCACCATCAGAAACGAGTCAGAATTATACGTCGTTGTGGAATCGTAAAAAAAATCTCATGCACTACATGCGACTACGTCGCTCTTGCTTGGCTGATTTTTAAGTAAAAATACAGTAAAATTAAGTAAAAGCGACATAGTCGCAAGCGCTTTGCGCGCCTCCAATGCTAGTGCCTAAGACTTACTTAAAATTTACTTAAAATTTACTTAAATAAATGACAGAAGAAAATAAGCAAATTTTAAGTGAAAGCGACATAATCGCAAGTAGTGCTGAAGATCAAGGTAAGAGTTCTCAAGCCCTTACTATGCAAAAGAAAGAGAAAGATCCGTGAAGAGTAGCGGCTGGAAAAAGACTCGCCGAGATTTCTAAACAAGCTAAGGAAGCAAAAAAGAAAAATCGTGAAGAATTTGAGAAAAATAAAAATGTTGATTCTTCTTGGTCTCTCTTATTCATTGCTCCACCCTCTACTATTATAGTTTCTATACTTGGAATCGTAGCTGTTTCTTACATGTTTTATAAAAATAAAACCTCCGTATCAGTTAAAGAAAATATTGAAGAAAATAAGTCCATTGTTAAGAAGCAATAAAAATAAAAGAAAAAACAAGCGACTTAGAAAAACCAAAAACGAGCGTAGCGAGTCGCAAGAACTCCTTGTTAGACACGTTTGATTAAAAAAACTTATATAATAAATGAGTACCAAAAGTAACTATATTAATCAAATTTACGATGCAGGAATTTTAACACTTTCTGCCGTAGGAGTCTCTATGGTGAGTAAGAAAGTTTTAGGAGAACCCTTGGGTACACCCCAAAGTATTCAAGGAACTTTAAAATTAGCTGGAGCCGTCATGTTGGGATCCGTTTTGGTAAAATATTTAGAAGACAAAAAAATTATCCCAGAAAAAATCAAAAAATGAGCGTTAAATAAATGGCTTCTATGGTAGCAGGAGGAATCTTTAACGCTTTTGCTTTTGCAGGAGCAGGATTTTGATTTTCTAAACTAAGTCATAATGGATACGATAAGGAAATAAATCGTCATAACCTCGCGATATAGAAACTCGCTAGAGATAAAGAAGCATGGTACGAGAAGGAGGTAGCTCGAAAAAATAAAGAAGCTAAACTTCGTCAAGAACTTTCTGACGCTAATAGAGACATCAACACTACAAATAAAAATCTAGAAAATCTTTTAAAAAATCTTGAAAATATTAGACTTCAATGGACTCCAAAACCAAGGTTGGAGGACTACTACAACCCTAGTAAAGAAATGGAGGAGTATCAACATATCGTGATGGGAATTGTGGGATTTGTTGGAGGATGGATGTTAGGGAAAATAATATAAAAAAAGATTTTTAAAATGTTTTTCTCACTAGAGATAAACATTTTTTCTTCTTTACTTATTTAAAATGTTTCTTAAATTAAGTATCT
>JAODVQ020098296.1:0-17005 GCA_025400075.2 Phenganax stokvisi
ACTGGACTGGTTGTTCCAGGTGGAGCTAGAGGAATCATATTCTCCTGAAGTGCTGTGGTATGATTGTGCTGATCAATACTGCCAACCTCACACTTACTGTCATGTGTATACACTGCCTATGTTTGTAGGTACAGTATAATAGAAAAAGAGTTAAGTGGTTTCTGGCTGCTTACATTTGCAGAATTCCTGAAAGAAAGTAACACTTGGCCATCTTTTTTCTTAACTTGTACCTTCTTCAATAAAGGCTTTCCTGTGCCAGTAGTAAAGGAAATGAATTTTAAACTAATGCTATGAACCTTTCGAGAGATCACATCTAGGTATAATCCTCCCAAGCACTGTATTTATTTGCACAGCACACTCCACTTCCTTTCTTTTCTATAGACATTACAGCATTAATAATTATAGGGTCAAAAAACAATAATATCAAGAACTGTATAACTGACTGATGTTCGACTGGCAGGGTCATAGGTCAGTTGTATAACACAGCCGTGTCTCACCCAGTTACCTTGCTTCACTAACTGCTTATAAGTCTTTGGATCTGGTAGGGCAATTTGGTAAGCCATTGACTTCTCCTTCTGTAATATAATTCAATATATCAACTCCCATTATTACTGTTAGCGTTATTGTAGGATGTACCTTTCCAATAGTGATGGATGACCTGCCTGTCCCAGATACAATTAGATCTGTACATGTTAGTATTGTACTGACAGACTTAAACTGCAGAATTCAATCAATTAAATCATTAGTTAAAGAGTATTTTGGTATATACATTGCGATTTGATAGATTTGATGGAGTAATGACTAGCTTTGCCTGCCCCTCCTTTGCTTTTTTCTCATATTGAATACTCCAGAGCTCATCTCCACAAGGAGGGATTTTCTACAATAATGAGAATGTATTATTGAATGCTGCAAAATCCATTACCTGAGCACCAAGAGTTGGAGTTAGGAGAATATAAACTAAAACGGTAAAGAGTGCCAAAGGATAATGGTAGACGACAGCAGCAACCATAGCTCTCTTCTTCAGCAAGAACGTGTGTAGCTAAGGAAACAACCCGCCGAGCCATTACGTCACATTCGACCAATAGGATTTTGTTTCTCAATGCGCATGCGTAAAATCGCTGCTTTATGCAAGACGACCCAAAGCAAAATTCTGTTCTCAAGTTTTGTTCAATGATGTCTGAGATGCAAGTGGCGGAGATACCAAGATCTTTTGCTGAGTGGGGTACAGAGCAAGTCATTCAATGGCTGACCACTCTTCAACTCTCTAATGACTATTCCAAGCAGTTCCGAGGTAAAACTGTAGCTCGTAACCGCAACGACCGCGTAGTAAACGATACGTATAACGAAACCTTTGCCGTTTTCGTTAAATATCCCTTAAACTATGGAATAGTTAATAGTTAAGTACAGTGAATAAGTATCCTATTTCGACTGCAGACCACAATATCGACGGTCCAGCGATGCTGAGACTCAACCCAACCTCACTCAGTAAGACAATCCTCTCTATCTTCTCGCTACCTTGCACATGTATTAATAACAATGAAGAATCAATAGCTGAAGAATTCCAATTATGCAGAATTTTGATATCCCAGCTATTCACAGGAGCAATCACAAAATACCATTACTCTATTCCATCATTCAAAACTCATATCTTACAATAAGCTCAGTACATAGGAATGTCCAAATAAAATTAACTATAAGTTAGAGACATCTGTACTTATAATCACCGGCCATTCCAGACTCTATTAGTAGATTGATGCAATAGAGTAGTAATACCTTCTTCTGGGTGCTCTCAAGCTCCAGATGGATTATTAGAACCTTTGCAAGTGATTGAGAGAATTGTCTAGTATGGTGAGGTATGTTGATGTCTGTGTTGAAGTTAGTTGGTCCAACAATTGATTTAGTGTGCTTCTCCAACACAGTCTTCCCAGATGAGGTATTCTATTCTTAAGTGGCTATAATAATAATATGGTCTATTTTATAGAGGGTTTGGGAAGAGACTAGCTATGGTGCATGCGTCCATTGATAGGAATGCATTTTAGACATTCATAGCTCCTTATCTAACATTCCCTCCACACTTGAACGGATTTTGTTACAATTCTTTCGCAGTGGAAGCATCATACCTGTACCCTGAGCTAGACTCCTGGGAATATATGTTGAGTCGTATTTGAGGCAATAAATATAATATTATAGAGAGGTTAGTGGCAATAAGGAGTGAGAGACAGAGTATGATTTTAAGGCTCATGTTAACACACATCAGTCTAACAGTGGAGTCTCATTCGTAGCCTCTTCACCTCTGTTTTCAATGCACTATCACTACCAGCTCCTTTCAGATCTAAATTGACACACACAAAGGATGTGTATATAAACTGATCCATACACACCAATGGGTCTTTAACATGTAATCATTAGGCATGAGTCTGTATTGTATGTTTGTAATATTGTATGAATATTATTGTGTTATTTGCAGGTAGTTTGGGTATAACTGATAGTTTGGATCGCGTCAAACTACTGCAGCAGATCACTACCATGCAGGCTGATCTAGCCTCACTAGCTGCACCAAATCGTAGGTGGAGAGGTATGGGTGGAAAATTCAGGCGATTCAGCGACAATGTAAACCCAGGGTATCGGACTATTGCCACACCCACTAGCCGAGTCAGCAATGAGGAAATGAGATCACGTGGATTGTCGAGTGGATCACGGACTCTCTCTCGTCCAATTATCACTGACGGATATTTATCAGTTCAATCAAACAGGCACAGAGCTCAATCGGTGCACTCATTCACAGGGACAAACTCATCTACATCCAGGACACTATATTCCATGGCAGACAGGAGCAGTTCAATAATTGGGACATCACATTCTGATGTCGGGGCACCACGCTCTGAACCAGTATTAACTCACATGAAAAGAACAGCCTACTCTGATGTAGGAGTCACAGCAAGCAAGGCAAATGAAGGAAGAGGAGATGGAGGTGTTTTGTTACGTAGAAGATCTTCATCTAGATCAAAAGACAAGAAAAGAAGGGTATCACACAGTATGGACAAACTATGGGAGGTAATAATATCTTCCACTCCTACACTTTGTATTGTCTAGCTGCAGCAGATCGTAGCACTGTTATCATCATAAACCTTGCGTGTAGGTTTTCCACAATACATACCTGACTAACTGGCTCAGTATGTCTGGCATGCTAGTGTAATTTGTACAATCTCTTTATGAGCCGACTAGAATTGCATTCTTATGGTGCCCTGATGAGTTATGGCTATTATTCTATCACAGGCACAGCTAGTGGGGAGCCCCCTTCCATTAGTAGCAGATGTTCACAATGTATCAAATCATGGGATGGCCCGACACAGCAGTGCGGGTATCCCATATAAAAACAGTTCAGTCCATCAAGAGAGTGTGTCTGTCCGATTGCCCGATGGTCCAGCCCATATGAAATCTGGGTCTGAAGGAGCACAATTCGAAGATGCCGGGATAATGACACATAATAATACACGAATTGTTGAAATTCTTCACGAAGAAAACACATCACTGAAGAAAGAATTAAACATCTATTATCAAAGAGTCTGCAAACTAATGAGAGTAAGTCCCTGCTCTCATAGTACTGATTAACAAACATGTTACAGATGGAAAAAGAACTAGAGAGAGTAAGAGAGGCACATAGACAACTTGAAGAATCTAACAAGAGAAGAGAGAGACTGGAACTTGCTATGCGTTCTAAACTTGAGAAAGAACTAGCCAGACTCAAAGGTACTATATACACTGTATTATTATTAGAGGGATCACCCTGTTATTGCTACACAATATATAGCAGGGAAGGATGCAAGTAGTACTGGAACAGTGGAAAGGAAAGATTCTTTTGTGAAGCAGAGAATACAAAGAGTTGTCAGTGTAGACCACCCTGTCTTAACATCTGACTTCAGCACTAGAGAGGTCACTAGAGAGGTCAGACTCTACTGTCATATATAGCACTATAACTCTCTATCTCTGTATAGGAATCCGATGTCTATACTCGGAGAATTGATATATTGAAGGAGAACCTACAGAGTCTGCAACAGATTAGCCTCAGACGAGAAGAACTGGAGAAACAAGTCAGAAATCAGTTACAGAATGAAATCAAAGAACTAAGAGGAGAGAGAGGTGGAGAGAAAGGTGGTGAAGATATGAAGTGGGAGACTGAAGTTACTGTACTACAGGCAGATCTTGCCAAGGTTACTCTCACTCCTCTAGCTCCTCCTACACTCTCTCTAATCATACTCTCTCTAATCATATTCTCTCCCTCTCACACAGTGGGAACAGAAATATACAGAACTAGAGACTGAAAAAGAACTTGCAGTTGAAGTGGCTCTAGCTCAGAAAGAGGTACATCCTAAATCCTTGTTAATAATGATTTATTTTCTCTGTTGTATTGTTAGAATCAAATAAAGCAGTTGAAAGTGGCACTAGCTGCAAAGGAAGAGGAAGTAAAGGAGTTATTTGAGAAGACACAGCGATGTAGCTGTCAGTTGAGTGACTCCCCGAAACACCCACTACCTCATTCGAAACATTTCCAACAATCACCTGGTCACCATTCTTCTCCTCCTCATCACCAACTACACACATCACCAACAGCACACCTCTCACCAACTCACAGGAGAGTATCATCTCCTACTCACATCTCACATACTCATAGACTTCACCATTCACCCCCTCACCAAATTCACTCTTCTCCGCTCAGAAAAACAGCAGGTAAGACTAACACAGATTGAGGTGAATGATTAATACATGCATGGTCCAGGTTCCATGCTGGATCTGTCTCGAGGCTGTTCCATCAGTCCCAGTTCCAGCCTGGTCAATGAAACACATTCAAACCCACCTTATTATCTTACCAACGGAGGGGGAGACCCTGCAATTCAATCACGACAGACCGAAGAACATTTTCCAATTAATGCCCGAGACCACACTAACAGTCCCAGGCATGTGGTAAGAAGGGTTAAATCAAAAACTCCACCCCCCAGAACTGATGTTGGAACTATCTTGCCAAAGAACCAAAAGTACAGCTCGTTAGACAGGGGCACACCCTCTGTAAGCCACACCCCTTCAGAATTGCAGCTGTTTAATGCCCTACTAGGTGATGCGGTACCCGGTGGACCCAGTGAAGAAAGAGTTAACACCACGAATGGCAAGTCAAGTCTGAAAGGAGTTAACACACTTTATTCACATCACCATGGCAACTGCATCTAACTAATAAACAAATTACATCATTATACAATGACATTAGATGTGGTATATACAACTATCTGTACAGAGTACTGCTACAATAAACAATATTGTGAGGTGTGAGAATAGTTTGAAAAGAGGAAGAATTCAGACATAGAGAAAGATAGTATGTATTATATAGAGAGGGGGACTTTCAACTGGACGAGAAGCTGGATCGTAGATCAAGAACACACACCTATAGCATTAAATAGTCAGTTCGTGAATAGTATGAATGAAATAATGTTTTGTGATTTACTTACAGTGTTATTTGAGAAACATGCAGCAAGTTTATCACCAGATCTACTCCAACATACTTCAAATACACCACTAGCTCCTTTATACTGTTTCACCACACTACCATCCTACATGGAGAAGGAGAGATTGACCAAACCCTCATGAGTCCGTCATGAAATGAGAGTGTTTGAGAGAGAGAAAGAGAAGGAACTAACAAGAGTGGACCAGACATAGAGCCACATGTCAACTGAAGCACTAGCTAGTAGTTTCCCATCAGGAGAGAAGGCAATAGAATATACTGGATCCTTGTGCCGATGTAGAGTATGAAGACACACCCCCTTCTCCACCTCCCAGAGTCTCACCGTTGAATCAAATGATGCACTAACGAGGCAATAATTAACAGGGGCTGCCTCAATAATAGAATGAGACCAACGTGGCAAGCATGGAGTTGGCGGAAGGATTGTTAGAGCCGGGTCCAGTGGGACTCCACTGTAGGGTGTAGATATCACCACTGTGTTCCTTGAGATCGTGAAGACAAGTCTCAGATTTCAGACTCCAGATTTTAGCAGTATGATCATCTGAACAGGAGGCTAGTAGGGTAGCAGAGGGATCCCATTTTACTGCATTTACTCCACTCTGATATCACGAGGAGGAGAGACAGAGCAGGAGGAGGAGGAAAATGAAATAAAACCAAAAGTTGTGTATCTAGTACCTTGTGACCCTGAAAGGTGCGCTGAGGTCTCTCTGTACCCAACTTACAAACATGAATTAGTTTGTCAGAAGAGCAGGAGGCAAAACAAGTGTTATTTTGCCAATCAACATCAAGAGTAGGAGCTGTGAGAGAAACAGAAATATTAGTCCATAATTTCTTTTTCTTGCTAGTAGTTGGACCTTTATGAAGACTGAATTGCTGTTTGACTTCACCACTTTGAACATCCCAGACCACTGCTGTCTTATCAACTCCTCCTGTTACTATACATGATCCTTTTGGATTCCATTTCAGAGCAAAGATGGGTCCAGCATGTTGAACCAGAGTGGACCTTAATTCTCCAGTGCTGGTCCATATTCTAGCCACTCCATCATAAGCTCCAGTTGCCAGCAGAGAACCATCATTCTAGGAGTAATATAATGCAGTTAAACCTCTTTTAATGGACATCATCTACTAAATTATATCAAGAAAACCTCTCTAAAAGGACACATTTCAGGCTATACACATACTATCCTCACTAGAGGTTAACCTCTCCAAACCACCATGTCTTACATTCCAATGAACAGTAGTTACATCTCTGTTAATATCCTGTTGAGTAGAGGGGTCGACCGGCTCGTGGGGTAGAACGATAGAGGAGGTGTGGCTAGACACACCCCCTTCTCCAAGTTTCCATAGTCTAGCAGTTGAATCTCCAGAACTGCAATTTGATTAATTAACCCTTAGCTGACTAGGTAATAATAACCCCTAGAGCTCACCCTGAAACAATGATATCAGCAGAAGGACTCCAGGCACATGTGAAGACCTCAGACTCGTGGCCAGTGAGAACTGTAACCTGATTGGTCGGAACATTAATAGACCCAGACACTTTACTCCGCTCCACTTCCATTGGCTCTGGAGTAAAATACTCCAAATATTACTCCACAAGTTGGAGTAAACCACACCTTCCTTGACTTTCTCCTTCTTCGGGTCATCAGTTGTCACTCCACTTCCTCCTTTCCTCCTCCCCTCTCCCTTCTCTTGTCCAACGCTATGATGAGTAGTGACAGCATCTATCAGTGATATTGGAGGTAATTCTTTCTCACTAACATCAGTTCCATCCTGCAATAAAGACAAAGAGAGTGCAGGTGTGCCCATAGCAAATTATTCTGCTGTCCGACCTCTGTGATACTGACTTCAGCCTCCACATACTGCAGACCTTTCTGCAGCACTACAATCAGAGCTCCAGGAGGAATGGCTGAACCATTGATACTGGACTGATGGACGTGTGCCTCGAGACCAAACGTAAAGGCTGAATGCTGGAAACCTGTGCGTGGTCAAATATCTAAATATAGCGATTCTCACACATGTTACCTGACTCCAGAAGGTATCTATACACTAGAAAGTTGACTTCGTCGCTAGTGATGACGCTCATCTTCCCAGTGCGTCTACGGTGCGCTCTATTTGGAATAAATCCCGCGAACTTGAGGTCAAAGGTCGCTTAGCGCTTATACCATAAGAGCGCACCGCGTTACTAGGATTCTGATTGGGAAAATGGTGTCATTTTACCGAGATGAAGATGTCGATAAGTTTTGACCTCCTAGCCGCGTCTCTGTAGCGGGGGAGGAAGAAACTTTGCAAAATCCGAGCAGCTAAGCCTACAGCTTGCTGTGATCATGAAGCAAAGAATAATTATTGAGCGGTGAAGAATTGAGTTGCGATATGAGTGGCATTTCATAAGATGGTTTTCAGGCCATGGCGAAATGCTGTGAAATCAATTACTTGATCTCTGAGCTCACAATATGTACAATATACAGTTATATATTGAGAGATGAACTACAACACAACATACTTTGGGTGACTCATGATGTACAAAGGGTTAAAACCATGATGCAAAAGTGAAGGCGTTAAGACTATAGAATCCAGATTCCCTCAGCATCAGGAATATAGAATCCAGACTCCCTCAGCGTCAGGAATATAGAATCCAGACTCCCTCAGCGTCAGGAATATAGAATCCAGATTCACAAGCGTCAGTAGTATGAAATCTGATTCTATATTCCTGACGCGTGTTATCTGGATTCTATATTCCAGACGCTTGTGAATCTGGATTCTATATTCCTGACGCTGAGGGAATCTGGATTCTATAGTTCTGACGTGTGTGAATCTGGAGTCTATATTCCTGACGCTGAGGGAATCTGGATTCTATAGTTCTGACACGTGTGAATCTGGATTCTATATTCCTGACGCTGAGGGAATCTGGATTCTATATTCCTGACGCTTGTGAATCTGGATTCTATATTTCTGACGCGTGTGAATCTGGATTCTATATTCCTGACACTGAGGGAATCTGGATTCTATAGTTCTGACGTGTGTGATTCTGGATTCTATATTCCTGACACTGAGAGAATCTGGATTCTATATTCCTGACGCGTGTGAATCATGAAGCAAAGAATAATTATTAAGCAGTGAAAAATTGAGTTGCGATATGAGTGGCATTTCATAAGATGGATTTCAGGCCATGGCAAAATGCTGTGAAATCAATTACTTGATCTCTGAGCTCACAATATATACAATATACAGGTATAGAGATAAAGCACAGACATACAACAGACCAAACGTTGGGTGATTCATGTGATTAGTGATTAAAGGGTTAAAACCATGGTGCAAATTTGAAGGGGTTAAACATGATTAGAGCCCAGCTAACTATGATGGCAAACACAAACAGGAAACCAATGACTCCTGCTGGATATACTGGCATTCCAGCTAGCTTAGCCTATGGGTGAGGAATATTATATCATAGTGATGTAATGGTTTAAACTGACTCTATATCTAGTGGCATTGGTGTACTGAAGGAAAGAGTCAAGAACTAGTTGTGGAGTGTCATGATAGCTGAAAGGCCTTGCACCAATCTCTAGCCCTAGTCTTCTTAGCTTCCTACATTTTGAAGTCAATCTTGATGCCTATAGGCATGAGTGAGTGATAGTTGGAGAGAGAGAGAGAAGCTGACTTGAATGAGAGGTGCCAGTGCAAGCAAAGTCCATTGAGCAAAATTTATAAGTCCAACTGCAACATGAATCCGGAGGTCCTTCTTACTTGACATCATCTCTATATTAATCCGTGTTACCTCAACTACAGCTGTATCATCAAATCAATAAAATTTATAAATTTTACTAATTAAAGGGGCATACAAGAGATTGCTGTCGTGATGAAAATGAAGAGACAGAGAGAAGTGAGGTGGGACAAAGTTCCATTTAGAGCCCTCAAAGATTCATATATCTGGCTCATGTCCTATGGAGTAGCATAAACTAATACCCAATAATCAAGCTAGTGTGATCTAACCCTTATGGCCTTGCCAAGATCATAAGCTTTTGTCTGAACTTTATCAATGACAGAATTGATGTATGTTAGCAACAACTGAGCATGAGCCACGTAGCTCAAGATCACAGCAACATAGAGAAAATCAAACAGAACAAATCCAAAAATTGAGTATATGACCAGTGTATATCTGGTAATATTATCTCTCAATGATCTTTGTGTGGAACTGAAAAAACAATTAGAATAGTCTCTGAACGATATCAGAGACCTACTTCATAAGTGGTTGGAAAGGAACAGTTGTTGGAGGAGGAGGAGGAGGGGGAGTACTGATGGCACTGATATAAGTGTTGTCATCCAGTAGCTCTAGACTAAATAGTCTCAGAACATTACCAGCCAGTGATACCAGGACCCACAGAGCAGCCAACGTCAATATCATTCTATAAGAATTTTTTGAAAAGTAGTGTATTTACCGACTTAGCATATCCTGCATTTAGCTATATATGTATATATGTACCTGAGTGTAAATGTTAGTCGTTTTTGGGGACTGACACGATGTTTGAAATTGAAGCTCAGGTACACCTGTGTACACAAACACCCACATACACCTGCTGGAATACCATAGGAAAATATAGCTATTTAGCTATACCCTTTCCATGAGGGCAGAGAGATGTTCAGGCTCTCCATGCCTAAAGAGGTAGATTCCAAGTAGGTAAGCTGAGAGCAATAGTATGTTAGCCAGGATTGATCTAGTGAAGACATGATCACTGCATTGTATGTAGCGAGTCCCGCTTGTATTATTATTAATAACTTCTTTTTGAGAATTTAACACCTTTTGAGAGAGAAACACTATATACAGTGTATTATAGAGAGATAGTAGATTACTTGGTCTCTGTAGAAACAGGTCAAACTCTGAGTGATACAGGCAGCCACCATTAGACCGAAGATTACTGATGGATAGAAAATATTGAGGAATTTGGTATAGAGCGGAGTGTCCAGGTCTTGTCTTGCCCCTCGCCATCTTCTCCAGCCAATCTACGTGAAATATTGTTGTTTATGCTTCACTGATACAGTTTACTTTCACTTTTGACTTAGTTTTCATCATCATCATTATCTGACTGTGTCCAATAACTATAGCTACTATACATAATGTACAATACTTGAGAGCAAAAATGCTACTAAGCACAGCAACTTTGCAAAAGGACAACAACTGTTGCTGCAGTAGTTTTAGAAAAGGCTTTCTGGGTATTGTCAGCCCTAGATCCTATATGGTATTCCACATAGTATTGTCTAGCAAACACCAGGGTACACTACTCTAGTGCTCATGCCTGGCACATTATAGATATACCACTTTAAGAAAGTTGAGGTAAAAGATGAGGACTGTTTTCTTGCAGCGAGTAAGTTCTTTAGTTGTAGACATTCCATCGTCACGTAATGTCATATCCAATCTGACATCTACAAAATCACCGTCACCTATTACTGATGCTCCATCAATATCACCATCTCCATCCTCTAAATATGCACGATAAAGTTAGTATTATAGACATAGTACTAGACTGACCACTCTCCTCTGGGTAATCAGAGAATGACGAAGTCCGTGTTCCAGGAATCGATACATCTGAATTTCTATGAGTAACTGGCGGGTGATTCAGTCCATATCTACACACATATTCATCATTGTACAGAGGAACATATTGGAGTTAATTATACAAGCTATACCCTTCGTCGTGGATGTTGTATGCTCTCAGAGAGTTCAAGTTCCCGCGGGATGTTTCAGTTTGTCTGGTTGGTTTTTTCGGAGGTTTGGGACGTAATTCTCTGCCGCTCCAGGTGGATCTGTTTCTTCTTCCTCTGTTCTCACAATCTCCTGAGTCTCTACCTGCAGTTTCACTGGGAATATTCCCGGCACTGCCGACTCTCGTAGCACTACGCGATCGCTCGCTGTAGAAATGTTCAATACTAAAAGCTAGCTAAGCCGCTCACTGATCTTACTTCGTGCTGTTTTCTACTTCAACCTCTGCTATTGTAGTTAATGGTCCGTCAGGTAGTAATGGACGTCTTAGTGGCTCCATAACTCCTTGAATCCAGACGGAGAGAGTACCCAGTTTTCGCAGCGCGGGAAACGATTATCGCTCACCATTCAAACTGCGCATGCGCAAATCCTCGTATAAAAACATGACACAACATAATGATGTAATAAAAATGACGAGAGTTATTGAAATCCAGAAGCTCGTGGAAGAGAGAATCTTCCAGTAGGCAGGTTTCTTCCTGCTCCAAACACTAGACGGTCACCAGGTAGTTCAGGAGATTCCAAACGAGTACACTGCAGTGGTTGTATATAGGGATTATGCCAATAGTTTATAAAGGAGGAAGGGTTGATTACCTGAGTCTCATCTCCACTGTTGAGTACCACACATTGGCAATAATCTGCGTCATCAGCTGGTTCACATTGAATGCTAGTAATTCCAGCATCCGCCACACAAGTACACCTATATTACACTCTTTCAATTATTATGAGGTCACTAATTGAGGGACATACTTTCTGCAGGCCTCAATCTGTGCTGATATTTCTCTCACTTTGATCTCAGTTAGAGCTGAGGTAAATGACTCCTATACAAATAATCCATTATAATAGCTAACAAATGCAGTGGTTTGATTCACAAATGGTATAGCATGGTGACCGACTTCAGTAAGACTAACCTGCAGGGTCACGTTTTTAGTAAGTGAAGACTCTCTCAGTATTCTGAGGGCCCATGAAGC
The DNA here is from genome assembly GCA_025400075.2 of Phenganax stokvisi. Taxonomy (NCBI): domain Eukaryota; kingdom Metazoa; phylum Cnidaria; class Anthozoa; order Malacalcyonacea; family Clavulariidae; genus Phenganax; species Phenganax stokvisi. Next base: position 12,230 of record JAODVQ020098296.1, read on the forward strand.
TCCACCCACTGCAATGGCTAGATCAACATAGCTCTCAGCAGTATCTTTATCAGCCTATGATAGAAAGTTTGATTCAGGAAATTAAAGAGCTCTATATAATAAAACTAAGTATGAGGAATAGCACACAAATGATGGCGTAAGTATTGTACCTTCATACCTGGGTGACTTCAACAAGTCCAGAGCGAATACTAAACTCGCCATCAGGTTCTTGGATATATGATTGACCTCTGCTGTCCACTCCTAGTACTACAGCCTCTGGATCATCACGTAGTCTATAGTCTGCCCAGACCACCACATTCAAGATTATACCATTATCTTCCAATAACTGCTGCATCTTAGCATAATTCAGTCCTTGAATTTTAAAGTTTTTTTACTCTTGCTTCAAGCAATACATTTATCACCTCACCTTCTCCTTTAGGTATAGGTGTTCGTCCTTCATCAGTGATGAGAATAATATTCTTAGCAATAAATGGACCTTCACGGAATGGAATATTATTTACAGCAAAATCTATAGCTTCATAGCCGTCTTCGTGAAGACCAGCATTCAACAGTTGAGCTCTATTGACACATAAGATTGAATAATGTGATGTGGAGTGGTTGTTTTACCTTGCTCTTGGGAAATCTGCTGCAAAGAAACACGGCTCTCCGTCTACCGTGATAAAATGGCCGCTTTCAAACTCCAGAAAACTTCCATAGCCGACCACACAATACCTGTTTCTCACTCCCACACCAACACCTTTACAGAGAGAGATAGAGACAGATATCTGATATTTAAAAATCTGTTTTAAAACTAACCAGCTTCAACAAGGACTTGCTCTAACAGTGGAACCATGATTAATAGCCATTCATGCTCCATATTCATACTACCTGACTCATCAACAACTAATACTATATCAGCAGCATCCTATAATAGTAATACAATAAAACATTTGATTAATTCTATCAGAGTTTGGATAGTGGCTAACTTGATTGTCTTGTGTGACACTCTGTAAGAAGGCTTGATACCACATTCCACCTACTGGTACTGGACCATAGGGACCTACGCATGGAGCTTTAGAGAAATGAAAAATGAAGAATCACACGCTTTTTGTCAAATAATTATTGTAAAACTTACGATCTCTGCAGAGAGTAGTTTCCAGACACTATAGAGAAGTTGATTACAATTGATTGACAAGAGGTAGTAGCTAAGGAACTTACTGTCCACTGGTCTCCATCACAGTAGTACAACTGTTTAGTGTTTGGATCAAGTCTTATAATACCTCGATTACTTAGTGAGCAGGTTTCACTAGATATCATACTCATCTATGAATGGGAAAGACAGAAAGTAATATAGCTCAAATGTGTGTTGTACTCACCACTTCAACACGAGATGTTCCAAATCCAATAGCTCCATCTGGTGAAGAAATGATAGGTGGAGGAATAGCAGGAGAGCCTGGTTCACCCTTCTGCCCACGCGGACCAGGAGGACCCTTTAATAACAAATCATTAACTAAATTCGACAATACAAAGATATTCAGACCGCAATTCCAAGACAGCTACTGTCAGCACAAGTCCCTGGCTCTCCCTATAGTATTGTATTGTAGTTAGTGATAGATGTAGTTTATAGCTTTCTTTACCTTTGGACCTGGTACTCCAGGTATCCCAGTCTCTCCCTATACCAAGAGACAGTGTGTGTATAGTCTGGTGTAGTGTAAGAAACACCCACCTTGATTCCAGGTTTCCCTGGCAACCCTACTCTTCCTGGCGCACCTGTCTCTCCCTACGTAGCAACAGACCTTTACACACACGCCCACTTCACTTCTCTGCTCACCTTCTCTCCTGGTTCGCCAAGCACTGACGCCATAACACCACCTTCTCCCTATAGCAACCAGTCAGAATAGAACATCTTTGTTTAACTTAGTGATTCTGTAGCACTTACGGTGCAGTTGCAGTACCCTGGGTATCCTCTCTCTCCCTACAAAAAATATCAACAGTATATCTACTTACATGATAGCCACCTAATATCATACAAACTTTCTAAAATTTATGATGCTGGATGCAATATTATGGCATAATAGGCATTGGATATGAGTAGTACTAGCCTTTTGTCCATGGTCACCTTTCTCTCCAATACAGCCATCAAATGGACACTGTTCAGGGTCTGAGAAACAGAATATCTAGATTATTTCAGGATGGTAGAGAGAGAGTGGCTAATGTCATACGTTCAGTGACGTGAGATGAAGTGGAGCTGATAACGATGAGACAGAGGAACACAACACCACTAAATCTGTCCAAAAAACACTAATTTTCTATCGCCATAAATCACCACAACTCATACCTCATTTTGGAGCTCTTGATGCCACATTACACATCATGCACTGAGCCTCTACTTTCGCCTTTTATACCATGACTAGCCCCTGTACAATAGAGCTTTGCCAAATTATGTGGGTGTGGTCAGCAGACCTTAGACAATACGTTTCTCAGTAACATGTCCCAGCCACCCTGCAATATATAGCACTAAATTAAGCCACAAGTATGGCTCTAAGCAATATCAAACTATAGTATGCCAGTTAAAGTGAGCTGAGACTTAAAAATATTAAATTATAAGAGCACTAGCAAAGAAAAAGTATACAAAGCAAAGGAGAATAGCATGAGATGGAATGAGAATATACAATAATGGGCGAAAATGTGCGAAATATAACAAAGTTCTATGAAGAGCTAGAATGTGCTAATCTGGCATCTTCCCTAACATCTTTGAGTGGTAAGACATGAGCTACTTTGAAAAATACTCTGCAGATAGTAGGGTAGAGAAAAGAGTATAAAAACACTGAGTATAACAAAAGTGGTTTACTGACTCGTGTGAATATTTGTTTCTGACAGTTCTTTGTTGAGTGAGTGGAGATTTGATCATGGTATTCAGTCTCTCTACTAGTGGTAGGAGCGAGTCCACTGTATATCCAGAGTAGTGTTGTAGTGTTGGAGTCTGGGGAACACAAGAGGAGCAAGAGGAATTATGGCATTAAACAAGAGTAAAAAATGATTTCCTACCCAGCCTCCGAGTTTTTTCATGCGAAGGGCAAGGTACATGGAAGCAGCAGCCATCTCTGATGGTCTGGTGTCTACAAATTCATACACCTGTAGAGAGTGTTCTGCTATGTAGCGAGCCATCGTGTGTGTTTCCATGGTAGCCGAGGCCGCCTGTGACGGGGAACAAGTATTGATATTATGAGAGGTAAATGAAGAGAGGCTCACCCTGGCTAATCTCCTCAGGAAACGGTAAGTAACAGGGATATTGATGTCATAGCCAAGAACCATGAGCACTTCTCTCTCCTTTGCCAGTATCTGCTCTCTGTTGTATGCATCATCACAGAGATACAGGAAGTCATCTACTAGTGGTGGACTCAACTCCTGAATTTTAAAAACCACCCATTAAAAATGTAAGTGTCAGTGTAAAATTATTTAAGAAAACCTCAAATTTGGAGGCAATGAGAAGGCAGGTGGCCCCTACTAGCTGGAGGAATTCTCTGGGTACTTGTGTTTGAGAGAGGTACATGTCAACTAGCTTCACTCCCAGATACAGGGTCTCATGGAACAGCTCAAAGTTCTCCTGCACTTCAATCAACCAGTCTATTAGAATGGTGCGCATGAGTGGACTAATGTCCTGTTGTCGTGACATGTATGGTTGAACTGTGAACATGACCTTTTGAGGGGAACAGATCACAGATACCATAGTGTTTTTATTGAAAATTTCTACCTCTCTCTGTCGCATATATTGGTATATTTCTGGAGCATATTCTGAGGAATATGAAGGATCATTTGAGTCAGCTTGGTCGATATCGGTCCACGAAGGGGCAGTGTTGACCACACCCTCTTCTTGTAGAGGAATTTCATCAGAGCTAAGGCTACTATCACTGAGTGTTGTGGCTTGTAGTACATTCTGCATAGCAGTTACTGGAGTATCCTGACTTGCTGATCCTAATGAACTATATAGAGAGAAGGGAGAAAAATACAGTGTAACGTCTGAACAAGGGGCACTTGGTTTCTATCTCAGAGGTCAAACTCTATAAGTGTCCTTTGAAAAGAGGCTTTAACTATACCAGAGAGGCTCTCGTTAGAGGTTCCATTTAGCACTAACCTAACTTGAGAGGCACCCTGTTCCTCCAGCTCCTCTATATCGGAGATGCTAGGTAGCCTAGGTGGTTGTGGCTGAGAGGCATGGCTTCTGGCAGCAGCAGTGGACAGTTCATTTGTCTTTTTCTTAGTGGCAGGGGATCTGACTATTGGCTTCATGACAGCTACAACTCTTTTCTGCTGCTGTTGTTGTTTGGCTGGAACTTGTTGTAGTTTCTGTACATGAAACAAGACCACATGTAGAAAAAATGTAAAATATTAACAATGTTTGATACAGGATTGGCCTGGGGAAATGTATACATATCCAGATGGCACCTAGTGGTGGTGTGAACAGCCCTTTAAACACTCGTACATAGATGCTGCTATAGTTACCGTAAGATTAAAGGGAATCCTCAAAATTTAGCAACATTATTAACTAATCCAGGCAGCGTTACTGAGAAGGTGTGTACATATTGTGTGGAGAGAGTAAAGCACTTTAGTAGCTAACATTGTTAGTGACGTCTCCTAGAGCGTTCCTCTTTGGTTGAGGTGCCATCGACATAATTGATTGGGTCGGTGAAGAAGTACGCTTCTTCCCCTGTGGACAGTTTTCTCCCGATTTCTTTGCCTGTATCAGGAGAGAGAGAGAGAGAGAGAGAGAGAGAGAGAGAGAGAGAGAGAGAGAGA
>JAODVQ020098404.1:0-16992 GCA_025400075.2 Phenganax stokvisi
TTATGGTACTCAAGGTCATCTTTGCACTCACTCTTCAGCTGCCGTAGAAATTCCCAATAAGCTGCCCCAGGCAGCAGGCCACTAGCATACATCTGTGTGATGGTGTTTATGGCACTTGCAGGAATATCTTTGAAACTTAAAGAATGTGAGGAAGCAACAGAATGGTTATGATTCCTCTCAATATCAATACTTGATGCATCATCTGTACTTCTACCAAGCCTCGCCCCTAGTGAAAACGGGCAGTTAGTATTCTTAAAGCGTTTTCTTGGTTGAGATGCCAAAACATCGGCAGCAAACATTGCGGCTTCGTGTCTTGTGTGGTGATGACATCTGAAATAATTTACCAAAGAATATTCAGCTTTTCGATTTGCCTTTCTCGTTTTAGTAATTCTCAAAGTTTCATGGTTTTTTATGCGGTAATTCTTTATAAATAGAGCAATATCTTCTTCATCTTTGAGAGAGGCCTTGATTGTTGCTTTAAATCTTCTAGTGTGTCCTTGTACGTCTATTATTTTCTATTGATCGCTTGCAAGTGGAACGATATTTTCAACTCGCGATAAAAGCTCCGGAGTATTCTCAGCACCAGAAAAACCACTTTGTATATCTGCTACGGCATCTCGAAGAAGATTGTCCATCTTTATTTTACACGTTGGTTGAAGGGAAAAAACAACAGATTGGGAAAACACGGGGTATGACGGGATATGACGGAAGTAACCGCTGAATACTGTACTTTCGGGCGCAGATCTATGATGTGCCCGACTGTCTACGGAGAAAAAATTTGCGGCGGTGCTGTCATTGGCAAAAGTACTTTCACTAATGCTTTGTATGGAGCTCTTATAAGATTTTTAAACTCTCAACCACTAAATGATCCTGATGAAGTGACTGTTGTAAAAGTAGCCCCAACAGGCAAAGCTGCATTTAATATAAGAGGATATACACTTCATTTAGCCTTTAAAATACTTGCAAACAGAGGATTTAATTATTGTACACCGGATAGAGGCAGACTAACTGCAATAAATCTCAGTTACAGAGAATAAAAGTTCTTTTTATTGACAAGATATCTATGGTAAGCAGTGGTATGTGTAAATTTCTTGACTTACGATTGCAACAAATCTTGGGCCCAAAAGATTCATTTGGCGGTCTTAGCATAATAACCGTTAGCGATTTACTTCATTTAAAGCCCGTATTTGATAATTGGATATTTGAAAATTCAAAGGATGGATATGCTGCATTAGCAACAAATCTTTGGCAACAATACTATCAAATATGTGAATTATCAGAGGTAATGAGACAAAGGGAAGACAAAGAATTTGCCGAAATTTTAAATTGTATGAGAGAAGGAAATCAAAATGAAGCTGATATTCAAGTTTTAAAAGAACGAATTTTAAGAATTAGTCCATAACATCCTGATTATCCAATATCTTCAACCCATTTATTCAGTAAATATATGGCCGTTGATCAACATAATCATGACATTTTTCAGAAATCTTCTTAAGGCAATAGATATTGTACTTGGAGATTTATCTGACGACTTGAAAGAAAGAGTCAAAAAGCAAATCCCAAACAACCCTTCAAAAACCATGGGCTTGTACTCAGTATGTTCAATAGTTGAGGATGCAAAGTATGGCCTCACAACGAACATATCAGCTTTAGATGGTATGAGTAATGGTGCTGAATGTACAATCAAGAAAATCGATTAACGAGTAGAAGGCTCACCGTGACCAAGGATTATCTGGCTCTTATTTCAGGAAGAAGATATTGAGAAGGATTATGGCAGTGAATACTGTTATCTTTACGGTAAAGGTATAAAGAAAATGTGGGTTCTGGTTCTTGAGGTAAAAAGGCAGTTCACCAAAAATAAAATACAAGTACTTCAGAGGCAGTTTCCTATTAGACTAGCTGCAGCAAAAACTATTCACCGTTGTCAAGGAGATACATTAAACGAAACCGTTGCTTACCTTCCATCTTTAAAGCGAGAGCACATGCATTATGTTGCGCATAACAGAGGTAAAAGCATTTCAGGATTACATATTCTCAATCTGAACGAGAGGAAAATGGCAGTGAGCAAGAAGGTACAAAACGAAATGACAAGACTGAGAGAAAATCCTGTACTTCGCAGTCATCTTCCGTTTCTCTTTAAAGATACTAATGAGACATTTAAAATATTATTCCAAACTGTGGAATCATTATATCTTCTCGTTGCTGACATTGCAAGTGATTACAATGTTAAAGCAGCAGATATCAATACGTTTGTAAAAACTGCTCTTTGTAGTAATGACGACAATGCATTGTTTCAGATTCCAAGCTTTTATCTATTCAGAAATGACTTTATCCCAGATGGTACTATAGCACCTTACGGCACTGCTGTTTATGTGAAAAACAACATGCAACTAGTTGTAGAACCTTCAAGATGCAACTATAATAACGTAGAAATGACATTAATGCGAGTAAACCAACTAGTAAACAATTTACACATTGTAGGAATTTATTGTTCAAAATCAAAAGTAAGAATTTCACTGCTTATAAATGCTTTAAAACATTTGCACTCTACCGATATAAATAATCCAAATACTCCTGTCATCATTCTTGGTAATTTTAATGTTAACTTTTTTGAAAATACATCTGACAAAAATAGAATCTGTAAATAGTTAATCGAAGAAAAGCAATACGTACAACTTATTAGCCAAGAGACAACTGACTATAAAACACAAATCGATCTCATCTACACTAATATTCCTGAAAGAGTAAAATACAGTGGTGCACTGGAATCTTACTTTCGTGACCCTAAGCCTATTTTTGCATCACTTCTTTGATATTCTAGTAATTGATGAATAAAAATGGATGGTTATTCTACAACAATGAAATTACAGTTCACTATGGTATTGCATGAATACAAGCTTGACAAAGTTATTCTTTAAAGCAGAACAAGAAAATGTCAACAACACCAATTGCAACCTTGATTGCAACGAACATAAAACATCTTTGCCTCCGCCACACTTTTAAACGCCAAAAATTTTCTAAAACCCACAAGAAAATGAAAAACATCCACACAAGAAAAAAATTAGTGGTAATTACTACTAACTCCTTTAACTGGAGGACCTATGTCCCTGCTTATTAGGGACGAAAGAAGATTCCGCATGGATGATTTCAAGGCTTCAAAGAGGTACAGTTTGGAAATTTCATATTGCGATTGTCATTATCTCTATTTTTATATGATAGATCTTTTCATTATTGCACAGACATCAGTCATGATCATGCATCGTATTTGAAGTAAAGATTGCTTTATCTAACATAGAAGGAAGGCTCCCAAAGAATCAAAGCAGTAAGGTAATGGACATAACTATTGCTTAAATTCAATTTGTGATTACATGGAATAAAAAAAATCGCTGTTGCTCTTCAAACTACTGTTCGTTTTGATCTGAGGTAAAATAATCAAGTGCTCATTTTTCTTGGAAGGTTAAAGTACAAATATCCACCGACAAAACTACAAAAGTGCATTCTCAAGTCTGAAGAATGAAGTTTGGAATTTACCAATTGCTAACAAAAAGAGAGATATGTGCTGCGCTACCTACTATACTTGGTCCTGGACCAGAGTCATCACTTTTAAACTGTCAGTCATTGACGTACTATGAAGTTGTCAGATATCTTTCAAACAACTACAATCAAGATCAATCATAAAAGGAGAATTCCATGCCAAGCCAGAAATGCCTGAACACTATGGTTCTTCAACAGAAAGCTGACGTCAAGCACACAAACGATGTATCTTTCTTCCATCTCGTACGAATGATGAACTTACAATGCAGATGCATGAATCTACGATAGTGTATCAATCAATATACATATATGTGGGTCCTCCGCCACACTTTTAAACGCCAAAAATTTTCTAAAACCCACAAGAAAATGAAAAACATCCACACAAGAAAGAAATTAGTGGTAATTACTACTAACTCCAAAAACTTCTCCCTCAAAAATTAGTTGTAATTACTGCTACACATTCTGACCCGTCATAAGAAAAATAGTGTCGTTTTGGGCAAAAAAGAAAAAAACCCTAGTAGAACCTACTATTATGCAGAAGAAATTAGTAGTAACCACCACCCAAAAAAAAACTACTAGTCTTCTTCGCCCGACAAGCTAGAAGTGTCGAGGCGTGCGTCGCTGGACGAGCTCTAACTGTCGCACAGATCGGAGCTCGACTCGCTGCTGCTCTCATCCAACGACTCCAAGTAAATTTCGACCTCATCGCTCGGTAAGTCTAATTCGTCTCGATCTCTCGTTTATTTACTTAGTTTTTAAGCATCAATTGCAACATGCTTTCATTGCTCAATTGTTGGTTCGTGGCCGTGTTAAACTCGACGATCATCAACACCACATTGGTCATGTTGGGTTCAAAATTTTTTAAACTAATCTCCTGATTTAACATAAAAACTTGAAGATTCCCCACGTCGAGCTTCACCATCCTGCTAAAGTCTATTTCGATCAAATCGTGTATGATCGAATCGCTTCCGTCCGCTTTGTAAATTTCGACCGCGTATTTCAATGTCAAAGTCGAAATCGGATGATCATCATCGAAAGTGTGGCTCAACAACACCAACTTCGACTTGTTCGAAAAATTCGTTAGATGAATAAAACCAGGACTAGGAGGATGACTCGTTTTTAAGGTGATGGGTTTGAAATACTCCCCTGGTCTTTTTAGACATGTTTTTTCGCTCGATCGACGTCGCCCTTGATTTGAGAAAATTCTTGCTTCTTAATTCCTATATCGGTTTGATTCACGCTCATAATACTTGTTTGGCTTGCCGTCTTCGACAAATTGTCTAATTTCTCGTTTGTTTTTTTCGACTCATTTTGCTTCTCCTGGTAGCCCTAAAACAAAGCCATGTATTTTTCACATGATTCATCGCCATCAACCTCCACGACCTCGGATCTCGTACGTTTGGTGAAGTCCAACTTAGTGCCGACTTCTACTCGCGTTCTGTTTCATCCCACGTTGGCGGTGCAAGTGCAGTATTGCTTAACCACGACCTCTTTAATCATTTCTCCGGGTCGATCGAGGTGATTGATCCAATTTTTGATTTGTTCCATTCTTATGCAGTTCCCCATTTATTTAGTCACTCGAAGTAGTAGTTGAAAGGCCATCGAAGCTCCACGATCAACTTGGACCAAAGTTTGTGCTTTAACTTATTTATAATCTCCATTTGTTCTTGCTTTTTGATGTGACCCAAATAGTTTTCAAACACCATGTCCATGTCTTTTTTACAAGGATTATAAAAACAAACCAACTTTGTGATATTGTCTCAATACGGCTTGGCGATCGAATTTAATTGTTGAGTGATCACGATTGTGCTCAAACCAAAGTTTCGAGCGCTGAACGCCAACTCGACCAATTCGCTTGATCGTTTTTTAACAAATTCGCTGCTCGCACAATCGTCCGAGACGATCAAACTTTTCATGCCTTTGCTGGCTTGCACGCAAAGCTTCAAATAGGTCTCGACTTCATCTTGACCATATTCGATCACCAAAACGTGTTCGTCCTGATGCGTACTTCCCATTTCTATAAGTTCGGTTTCATCGATACGTCGGACAAATTAAATAGATAAACTCGAACCAACCTTTGTAGGTCGTTTCCAGCAAGTCTAACAAGTATTTCATTTTTCCACAACAGGTTGTGCCCACGAAAATAATATTGAAACAATCTCGATTTTCATCGAGCAAAGCTTAGTTTGCTTGCTAAATTTGCTTTTAGACTTTATCACTTTGAGTTGTCCATCTTCTCTTCGTCCTTGTTTGGTGACTCTCGTTCGCTCTTGTTCCATTCTTTATTTATTCTTTTAACCACGACGTGCTTTCTGACGGTCATCACTCTGCTGGCTAATCCCATCATGGGCAACCAAGGCGTAATCATCGCCACCAAATCCATCAAGTCTTTATGCAATAACTCGTTTTGACTCAAGTCGAGCGTCAACTCCTTTGAGCCTTTGATCATCTCCAAGTGCTCCAACACCTCGCTTAGCTTATCGATCCAGATACCAATGGCTGCTTTGTTCGTGGCCTCAAACCTTTTTAGTTCATATTGAGATTTTAACCTTGACAAAGTTTGCTGAGAAGCTTTTTTAATATAGCTTGCACTAGCGTCGAGTTCATTTTTTTCTTTCAACGCCAACAACTCCTCATGCAATTCCTTAAAGTACTCTATGGATCCCTCATAAATTTCGTCCATTTATTTAGTAGTGAATCATTTCGATTTGTTTCAACTTGAAGTTTAACAGCCCATCGCTCATGACGTAGATCTTAAAATACATGTTAGCACTCGTCGCTTTTTTCTTAGTTTCGAACAAAATTCTGTTTCGAGTGTCCACAATTTTCTTCCCATTTCGATAACGTGCTTGTCTCGAATCGTTCGCAAGTCCACGACCAGTGCAAACTTGTTGTTGAAAAAGCTTCTAACGTCGACTATGGTTTTACCGTTGCAAGTTTCGATCGTTTCGAAAAATCGTTCGATTTCTGTGTAAAAGTCTTGCTTTTTAATTCCCTGACTCTACACGCTATTTGGGACGCCCTCGATTGTTACTTTAACTTATTCGATGTTGGGGAAAACAAACTCTTCGCTGTCCGTTAAGGTTTTGTTTTTAAACAACATCACGATGCTGCACATAGACTTTCGTGCCAAATTAATGGTTTCGTTCACGATTGTCGAGTCTTTATCCCACTCCTTGACTTTTAAACAAGTCACGTGTTCGCAACATAGGCTTTTCCCCATGTCGAACCCCTCGATTGTTCGCTTGGCCAGCTCTTCATTGTCGATCGTTTCGTACTCTTACTCTATATTCTCCAAACTATAACCATCAACTTTTTGACTCGATTGAGCCTACATGATCTTGTTGGCTTCGGGCAAACCGATTCTTAATTGAAACACCTGATTCATGAGATAAGGCGCCAACACTCCATGGTCACTCAGAATCTTATCCAACTTTATTTTTTGTTTATTACCAAACCTAAGGGACGTCAGCTTATCACTTAATTTTTAAGCATCTCCACTACTCGCACCGTCCAACTTACTAATGAGTTTTCGAGTGTTGAGATTTGCGATGCCAAACTCGATCAGCTTCTCTCGCTCGGTTTTCTGCATCCAAAGATCCTTGTATACCTCCAACTCGCTGTGTTTGTTGTTGTCATAAACGGTCTTGCCTCCGACGGTAACAACCAACTTGTCCATCAACAACTTTTCCAAATTATTAAAAATGAACTCTTTTCGTTTTTGTTTTTAAACTCGAAGCTTAAACACAAACTTCCGAGCACCAAACAACTGTTTGGTTTTAACTTTGGGATGTCCACGTAAAGCTCTTCGCCAGCGTTTGCTTTATTTGGGTTGAACGTGATAACGTGTTTGGTTCGATTTCCTTTGATGCTGCTCATGTTGAGCTTGTGGAATTCTGGCTCCAACTTGAGTTCAGTTTTCATTTTATTATAATGAAAAAAAAATTAGTTATTTTAATAGAGTTATTAATACGAGCACCACCATTTAAATTTACGTTGGCTAAGAGAAGAATGGTTTAATTAAAACGAATAAGAAAATGGTGAAAAGCACGTCGATGGGGTCGATCTTAATGTATAAAAGAATTCCTCCATAAATCAGCCCTTTAAAAATATAATATTGCATGCTTGGTTTTTGAGTTAGTTTTCAACTTGGTTCTCGATTTGGCTCCTGATTTGGTTTTTGTTCGTTCATTTATTTAACAAATGCTCTAAACTGTTAAAAAAACATCAATAAACTACGTAAGTTGGTGTTTGTTGCCAGCCCTACTAAACTTAATATCACAAATAAAACAAGAAGATCTTGTTTTACGGCTTCCAGCTTGTTCCAGTTCTCTACTATATTCTGAAGGTCCTTAAACTCGTCTTCAGCCACCTGATCCAATCCACGCAGCTTGTAAAGTCGGTAAAACGGGGCTCCCATCCACGCCAGATACGAGAGAGGAACAGTCGCAGCAACGCCGAGCGCCAAGGTCATCTGGATAATGTCTCGACTACTATTCAGAAGAAAGTTTTTAAACCCATTTATTATGATGGTGAATAGTTGAGAAATTATCCTTTATGCAAAGGAGTACATGATGAAGGGGAGAAGAATCCAAAAAAAAATAAATTCTCGCTTGTGAGTGATAAATAAGTAGGAGTGGATGATGATGGGGATGATTAATTGTTGTTCCTTTGTAAGAAAACCTAGAACTTGTCTTGTCTTTTTGACGATCGTATTGAGAATGATCATGGGGATCTTTTTAATCGTACTCCACCACATTTTTCTTCTATTATTTAAAAGATTGTTGGGGTTTTCTTCGTCGAGATTCTCTAACTTTGCTCCATAGTAGTCAAAAATCTTACTTATTAAAATCGTCGCGGATACTGCTGGTAAAACGCCGACCCCTAAACTGGTGAATCCAACAAACGTAGTAAATTTTGTTGAGAGTTTTCCAATGTCGACGGGGTCGGGGAGTTTGTCTCTTGTATTCTCTCTAAACCTTAAAAATCTGCTCCACAGCATCCATCTGAGTTCGTTGTTGATTTGCGTTAGTTGAGAGGACCAAAACTTACAAGCCGTGATAACGTTGCTCGACTCGACCTGACTCCAAGCCATTATTCTTTTTCCAACCTCGTATGACGCCAAGTGTATAAGATTGAGTTTTCTTTTAAGCTCTTTCTCATCTTTATTGTTTTTTACGAGTTCGATCCACTCCTGTAAGATTTTTCTAACAAACACGTCTAATACGATCATGTTGTCTTGATATTTTGTCTCCATCTCCACCGACGTTTTTTGTTGATCTATTTTCGAGTACATATTATCGAGTTTTTGATCGATGCTTTGTTGTAGTCTTTTAAGCTCTTCTCTATTTTGATTTAAAACTTCATCCGACTTGCTCATTTTATCTTATATAAAAACAAAACTGATCTGATTACGACCGTAAACAAAGTGGGAATAACGTAGTTCGAAACGACGCTTACGCCCTTCTCCATTCCAGCTAAACCAAATCCTATCGGCTCCATTAATATGCTTATCACTTTCGAGATATCTTTGGCTTGAGACAACAGTTTTCTACTTCTTTTTAAAACATCTCGAACGTCTCTCACCACTCCTTGAGTGTTACTCACGACGCTGATAATCAATCCCGTTAAGGTTAGTCCGAGCGTCGTTAAACCCAGCCCGATTTTAAACTTGTTTTTGAACCAACGTCTAAAACGTTGAAACCTCGTCGGCTCGTCGTTTTCTACTACTTTTTTAAGGCGTCGATGGATTGTTGTCGCTTTAGTTTGCCTGCGTTCATAAATCTAATCTTTTGCTTAGAGGTTTCTATGACCTTTAAAATGATTTCGATTAATCTGCATCACTTGGGGTCCACTTCATGTAACAGTTTTCTATTCCAACAATTGGTATTGGCTTCCAAGTCATCTAGCTTTTCTCTGGGGTCTAAAAACATTTCTTCTAATATTCTTCGATTCTCAGCGCCGATCTCACAAGCGGTTTGTTGTCGAATATGCTCCACCGCTTTGTCTTACTCTGCTGCGGCATCCACCATGTCCTCGAAGCTCGTGGTGTCCAACATCAAGGGTTGGAGCTCAATCATTCGCTCAATTTGTTGTTTAAACGAGTTTTAATATTCTCTGCTCGACTCTTCAACTAAGGTATTAAACTCCTGTATAAACGGATAAAGCTCAGGGTTTTTCGAGTCCTCCATGTTGAGTTGAGGTGTTTTTTGAATAATCTTACGACCCTTGTACGTAGCGCCATCCAACGAACCATTTTTTACGACAAGGTCGAACTCGTCTAAAAGCTTTTTGGACTTGGATCCATCCAGCTCATCCACGTCCCACTCCGTCATGCTTTTTAAAAACACTTTTTATAAGTGACGTTTTGTTCTTTGGCGTTGGGGTTTATCAACTTGTTTACATCGATTTTCAAATTGTTTTCGTAGGCGTTGGACCAATCGTAAGTTTTGCTTTGCTCGGGTTCGAGCGTTGGATCTTCGAATGCGGGGTTTTCAAACATTGGTCCGGTCATTTTCTCAAACTTGTCAAATTCGTCGTCCCAAATTCTTTCATCTTCGAATGTTTCGTTTGCATCTCGATGGTCCAACTCGTTCAAATCATATTGGGTTAGATCCTTAAATTTGACTTTTTCAGCGTTGTTTTTAAACATGTCATTTGCAACGTCCATTTATTATTTTTTCTGAATGGACAGCTCGCCTTCGTCAAACCTTCCTAATAGTATCTTATTGTCGCTCGTATCTTTTAGCTCTTATGTCACGAGGTCTCCGTAAAACACTTTGGTTATCTCGTAGACTTGCTTGTCGAAACTTTGCTCATAGCCTCGTCCAAACTCTTTTATGTTGAGCGTGGTAATTTGTAACTCAAACCACGCCGCCGATCTCGTACTTTGGCATTTAAGTTCGCCGGTCCAATCGCCGTACAGTATCATCCAAACTTGATCGGCGTTGGTTTCGTCCACCTCACTTGGCTTCTGCTTTATGGATCTATGAACGCTGTCATTGTAGTTCGTTATATCGTCCAAAACATCGAGCCAACGTCGAGGATCGCGTTTATAAAAATACTTCCACATGGAGTTTTTTTTAGTTTTATTAAAACCCTCCACTATAGCAGTCTTTTTTCTTCTATTTTCGTAAAGTTTTGGTTTGTGGGTCTCGCTTGGGTGGAACTTTCTTCCGCCCTTTCCTGGAAAAAAACTGGGCTCGGTGATGAACCAACGCACGTCTAGCTTGTCGAGTAACCTTTTAACCTCTTTGTTCATAAACTCGCCTCCTTCTTTGAACTGCACGATGTCCGGAGCCTTGCGAAATCGAAACTTGAAATTGTCCAAAACCAATTCGACCGCAGCGACGACATGTTTGGCGTCTTTTCGCCTTACGGGCACCGTGAACGCAAATCAACTTAGGATCTCCACGCTGGTGAGAATCCACTTGAAATCGTCGTTCTTGCTCACCCAAGCTCTCATGTCTACGAAGTCCATTTGAATTTGTTGACCAAGTCGTTCCACGTAGCTCTTCATAAATTTGAAGCGTTTTATCACTGGTTTGTGCGTGGTGTAAGTGGCTTGAGTTTGTAGCCAATGTTTGACCCCAGGCTTGGGGACCTTGTCTTTTATTTCTTTAGCCCTTTGATACAAGCTTTCGATCGACTTGTAGCCTCGCCAGGGATCGTAGTAAAGCTCGCGTAGCAACGCCTCCACATCGTTACTCATATTTTTATTTTTAATAAAAAACGAACTCAAAATGGAGAAGATTTACGATGTTCTTGGACGAGCCAAACAAAAAAAATTTTTTTAAAAACACCGATCAAAACGACGACCAGCTCCACGTTGTTCGTTAACGCCACGGTGTATTGGAGCTACCACAACGTTAAAAAAAACTCTAACGACAGTTTTTTAATAAATGAAACGAAACAATGACTCGACGTGCAGTTTTGGACGCTCGACGAACTGGTGGAGTTTTTAAAAAGTAAGAAAATCAAGCTGGAGAACTTGTCGAAACAAAATAAGGTAAAGTTAAAGTCCACCAACCCCCACGCTGTCGATTTGTTGAAACTTAGAAGACTGTTTGGGTTCAATGAAAACCGCGAAACTTGCACCCAACGTTTGGAGCATTGCTCCAAACGAAATGAACTTATTAAACGGTCTTCGCTACGTCACCCTCGATTCTCAGCTCATGGACGATTTGTCGATGCAAACGGTGAGCGAAGTCACACAATAACAAGCTTGCCCATCACGACGCAGCAGGACTTGAAAGGTTGTGTGGTGCACAACAAAGACGTCGAATCCAGCTTTTGGACATTGAACGGTGCTTGGAACGTTTTGGAGTTCTCCACGAGTTCGAACGTCGGTTTGGCTCCGGGTTGTCAAATCTTGTTGGAGCTCTACATTAAATAAATGGACGTTTACTGCAAGTGGAAGTACGAAAAAGATCATCCGGAAGTGGTCAAGCTGATAAACTCGTGGTCCGAGCAAGATGCCAAACGTAAGTTTCTTAGCAAGTACCTCAGCACCGATTTGAGCAAGTTTAGCTTTGGTTATCAAATCGAAAAAATCGATAATAAACTAAAGCTCGTCAACGAAACTTTTTATAAGGCCAGCTCGAAATATCGCTACAAGATCGGAACGTTCGCGTTTAAGCATCTTCCGAATTGGATGAAGGCATTGGGCATCTCCGAGAAAAAAATAAAACAACAACTCGATCATCAATGGACTCCGGTTTCGTGGAATCATTTTGGTGCTGTTGCAAACTTAAAACACGCAAGCGAATCCCACGAAGCGGTGAATTTCGAGGAGTTTAAGATATTGGTCAGTGAAAACGATTATTTTGATTGTACTTTTCCAAAGTTGGACAGGAGTGGAAAAACGAGCAAACTTCGAAGGACATTACAAAAGTCAAATTCGACTACGAACGCGATTCCTACTTTACTAGCTTGTTGGCGGCATACAAATCTCTTACAAAGCCAGAGTTTCGATCGAACACGCCACTAAAAAGAATCAACCCAAGGTTATTTCCAGCATAGCAAAATACTACTTTTACTACCACATGAGCAGATATTTAAGATATCCAAACAAACTAGGCTCAATCGTAAACGACTATGTAAAGCTCGTAGGCTCGAACATCCCCACCAAAAGACATTGGAAGTATAAACTACAACACACTCGTGCTAGAATAGACTACTTTAAAAAAAGCACGATCCAAAGCGCACAAGAAAATTCCGGTACGTGTTCCCTAAAAATAAAAGAACTAGTACAACGACAAAGTAACGAATGCGAGCGACGACGATTGACAATCGTTCGTTAAACACGAATTGGATGGTTTAACGAAGCTTGGTTAAAAACTGATGCAACAAGTGGTCGAGAGCTACGTGTATTGCGTGTTGGGAGTGCAAGTGAACATGCGTTGGAGCATTGTGAACGAAGGAGCAAAAAGTTCTCAAACGCAAGACGTGTTTCGTGAGTTGCTGCAAGACATGATCGTACAAGACGATCAAATGATTACGATCACCGATATGAGAAAAGCCATTCAAGACCGGCACGTGGTGCTGAACATGGTGGTGGTCCGGGAATACTATTAATACCAAGCGATATGATTATCCTAAAAAACCCATAAAAGGCTTTAACAAGGTGTTGACGATGGTGACGAATCGAATGAGCTTTGGAAGAAACTCAAGCTTGAACGAGCCAAAAAGTTTGATTAAACTGGACCCTGTTGAAGTAAAAAAGAGTTCCAAAGAAGTTTTGGTCGAAGCGATCAAAAAGCTCCAAGTGCAACCACGCAAAACGCAGCAAGCAACGAGCACCAAGCTTGCAACGTACAACCCCAAAAAATTCGACGATGCTTGGCTCACTTTTGATTCGATGCTCATCGGAGTTTTAATTTCGTTTTTTATAAATAAAATGAGCAAAAGTGGTGAAACAACGAAAATCGATAAAATTAAAAAGAGCAAAATTAGAACCGAAACGACCGAAAGGTTGATGAAAGAACACACCAGCACGCCGCCCACAGAGCAACTCGAGAACACTTGAAAGAGGCCAGCAAAAAAGCAAAAGTAGCCAAACAAAAATTGGTCGAAGAACAAGAAGCCGGAAGGTATGAAGAGAGTTTTTCAAGCAAATATAAAAAATACGTCATAGTGGGTATCGTTGTGATCGTTTTAATAGTCTTCAACTTTTTCACGATCGAACAAACAACGTTGAGTTCAAATAAAAATGACGACGTAACCAACTCTGGAGATGAAAAAACCGTCGTGGAAAAACCACAAAAAAACTAGATGATTTTGACTAATAATAAATGATGGAGAAAGACAAAATTGTTGAAATTATTTAGGGCGGGCGTCGAGACGACGATGGCCCTCTGAATATCACTAATTTCTAAGAGAGTATTTGGAGAAGAGTTGGTGAGTGCTAAGACATTAAAAGACCTACTTAAACTCATCCTCGCCATATTCATCACTTCGATGCTCATGGAGAACATCACCGATACTCAAAAGTTTAAAGCATATTTAAGCGAGATGAATAAAAAACCACAAACAACTTAAAAATAAAAAATGAGTAAAAATAAACCATCAAAATGAAATCCATTAAATTGGGAGTTTTACTCTGGAAATTGGGGAGAAGAAGATCCGACAACCATGCTCGATACGATCTTAAAACCAGAAAAGTTTATCATGGACGCGGTCGATATCGTGCCTCAAGCTCTTGGATTAATTAAAATCATCGTTGACAAGCACTCTACGGATGGTGAAATGATTTCTAGTGTTAATTAGCGACATGGTATTGTGGGTTTTCGTAAATCTTTTGAGCTTGCTGATGTTTTTAATACGTTGGTTCAAATTTACTGAGCAAACTTTAATACTGCATCTCAACAAACTTTGGTTCGTCACATACTTAATAAAAGTATTGTTTGATTTGATAAAGCTATTGTTGAGTTCGACCACCATGGTATTGAGCACGATGATGGTGACCTACGAGTTTTTTAGAACAAACTTTAAAAAAGTCGTAAGGGGTTTAATAATGCGATACGACGATGTTCACCTGAACCAAGCATATACAAACAACAAAAACTAAACCCCGAGATGAAAGAAAAACCAAAACTAGACCCTGAGACGAAGGAAATACCAAAACAAAACTAGGAGTTAAACAAACCAGTGGTGGTCGTTGCAGTCGTTGCAATAGTTGAAATTTTCTTTATCTTCAAATGAATGGCAAGCATCACTGGTCGCTGAGACCGACAGCTTGTGCTACGAGCTCAAGACGAATGACTTTTGCTCTGACGTGCGACAAAGGTTCGACATAAGCGAATACCCCAAGATCATCCTGCCAACTTACTGTGAGTGAACCAAAAAGTGTTGGGGTTATTCAAAGATGAATCTTACGGTCGACAAATTTTAGAGTTTGTTGGCGTTAGACCAAAATGTTACAGTTATGTAATGGACGACCGATTGGAGATTAAGAAAAGTAAACGTCTTAAAAAGTCGGTTATCGAGCGAGAGCTCGCGCATCGAGATTATAAAGAATGTTTAGAAACCACCGAGCCCATCGTAAGAACCATAAACATCATCAGGTCATACGATCACAAACTTTACACTGAAACAGTTAAAAATTGCTCTAAATGCATCGTGTCAAAAGACAACATTCACACCACCAGATACGAACATTACAAGCTTTAAACGAGCATAGAACTTTGATAAATGCAAAACTTTTTAGAACGAGTTTTGCTTTTAAACTATTCTATTTTTTAACCTGTTTTATCTTTTGGATCTCCACGACAAGATCTCGCTGCTCCACGATCGCAAAAGATCTAGATGCGTTCAACCAGAAACAAGTTTTGGAAAGACAAAAGGAGCTGAAACGTTGACAAGAAGCGTTCGAGGCGGATAAAGAGCTGAGAGTCAGGAGCGAATCATTGGCCTATTTGGATCACGCGTTGAACGCGTGAGCACTACCAAAGTGTCGGTTGAACCTTAAAAACCATTACGAACCGAGCGGCGAAATGATGCGTTACTTTAAAATGATGAAGATAGCTTTAGGCATAGGGTTAGGCGTGGTCGTTGAGAAAATGTTGATGATAATCCTATAAATAAATGGAGCAAGAATTGATGAAAAAGTTCAAGCAAAAATTGAAGCACTTGAAAACGACGTAGTCATTCACATTGTAAAGCTGGTAAGAACATGATCAACATTGTGTTGATCGTGGAGCAGCGAGATTTTGTCGTGGAGATCCAAAAGATAAAACAGTTTAAAAAGTAGAATAGTTTAAAGGCAAAACTCGTTCTAAAAAGTTTTGCATTTATCAAAGTTCTAAGCTCGTTTAAGTTTGTAATGTCAGTAACTGGTGGTGTGAACGTTGTCGTTCGACACGATGCGTTTAGAGCGATTTTTTAACTGTTTCAGTGTAAAGTTCGTGATCGTATGACCTGATGATGTTTATGGTTCTTACGATGGGCTCGGTGGTTTCTAAACATTCTTTATAATCTCGATGCACGAGCTCTCGCTCGATAACCGACTTTTTAAGACGTTTACTTTTTTTAATGTCCGATCGGTCTTCCATGACGTAACTGTAACATTTTGGTCTAACGCCAACAAACTCTAAAATTTGTCGACCGTTGGATTCATCTTTGAATAACCCCAACACTTTTTTGTTCACTCACGGTAAGTTGGCCGGATGATCTTCGGTGTCGAACCTTTGTCGTACGTCAGAGCAAAAGTCATTCGTCTTGAGTTCATAGCACAAGCTGTCGGTCTCAGTGAAAAGTAGGCTTACACAATCGTCGTATTTTGGTTTTATGTAATCGTAGTGAAATTCGTAAATGTTGAGTTTTGCAAGGTCCAACACGAGCGCCCACGTAAACGGGTTTGTTCAACATGAGCTTTTTTTTATAAAGGAGAACCGCACTCAAGTTTTTACTAAATAGCGCGATGACCAATTAAGCCGTGGTCGAGATAAAATCTCAACGTTTGAGAGTGCACGACATATTTCGTTCTGTGCTCCAAAGTGGGCACTAGCTTTTGCACTTTGTTGATGAGCTTATGATCCGGTACTAATGGAAACTCGTAGTGGAGATCGTGTAGGTGTTTTTGGTAGTCGAATTCCACTTCTAGAAAGCAAGCATAGTCTTGCCAAGCTCGTTGTTCCTTGGGGGTCATCCACTCGAAATCGTTTTTGGGAAGCAAATGACACATGGCCCAACCGTATTGGTTGTTTGCATCAAGATAAGGTATGAAAATTTGTGGTTCGTCGGAGTCATGGTATGCGCAGTTGAATACTTTGTGAGAGCAAGGTCAAACCGTATTTTGGGGGGGGGGGTTGTTTGAGTGAGAAGGCGTTGGGTTTGGGTTAATGGATTGGACTGAGCGGGGCGCGGTGACATGAATGGATCGATTGATGGATAGATGGATTGATTGATCAAAGTACGGAGCATAACGGTCCCTATGCTGATGTTTATGCTGTCTGTATA
>JAODVQ020098508.1:0-16988 GCA_025400075.2 Phenganax stokvisi
CCCTTCAATTTGAAGATACTCGAAATGTCATCACAACTGTAGGGAGCCTCCTTAAGTTTAACTGAAAGTAGGAGAACAACAAATTGAAATGTAGTAATTAACAATAATCTAGACAATTGCAATCGGTAATAAAATTTAATCGAATTTAATATTTGATATTGATGCAGCGCAGTGGCAAAGCCAGCCAGCCCAAAAATTTGATCGTGCTATGTAGATCTTAGAGCATTACCATTATTCAGTTCTTCAGAAATTGATAATTTTCACAGTCTATGAGCATGGAAATATATGCATAACTGGACCACATTGTGGGGTTGGCTCCACTGCTGATGTAGCGTGAGCGTATATCAATTTCAATGTTAATTCAACATATTGGGAACATTTTTTAACTCTATCTAAAATTACACTATTTGAATTGAAATTGACTCAATCAAACAGTGACATTTTGTATTTTATTCTATATTTTAATATGAGCTTATCCTTCTCTCATATCTATAATGATACAGAAATATACCCTCATCATGTTTTGCATTCCACTCGTGAAGTCATGTTGACGCAGTATACTATTTGTTGATACCTATTGGGAATCGTTAACTTTATTTTTTAACTATAATTATATAATCATAGATACAAAAAGGGAACAGAAGGTGAAGTTTATCACTACAGAATAAAGGAAACGGCAGAAAATAAATTGCTTCTAAAGGTAAATTCGGCATGAAAGATTGCTAAAAACATCAGCAGCAACATTTTCTTTTCATTCAACTGAAAGGTGGATGAAATTCAATAGTAGGAAATTAACCTGGTAAACTAACATAACTTTTAATATGCTGTTGTAAACATATACAGGTCTATGGTTAGCTATTTATTTTCAGGTATTGCAAAGGGACTTTACCTCATGGGACAAGCTGGTGGACTATTGCAAAAGGCAGCCTCGATGTGAACAATTTCCACAACCTCTTGTACGGGCCATTGAAAAATCGTGTAAGTACCCTTTTTAAGTAAGAATTCATTCCAACCATCCTTGTGTTGTCACTATTTTAATCAAGAAGTCTGTTTAGTCGATATAGATAATATTTTATTACCAATGTTAATGACCCAAAAACTTTATGCAGCACATTTTTCTAATCCATCACGCACCACATGCTGCTCGTAGCAGGAACTGTTTTGTGTGATGAAGACATCTTTGCATTTGATTTTAGTGGTCGACAGATGGGATAAAACTAATGGTGAATGGCGAAAATCTTTCAAGGAGACTAAGAGTAGAAAACGCGTAGTCAAAGACAAAGACGGAGCTCCTTCGACGAAAACAAAAGGTGCTTTCTCACATTTTGTAATAAAGGAGATCAGGTCTTTAATTTACAAATGATGCTGAATTTTATCGTTACACTGCAGTGCCAGTCAAATTTGCTTAAAAGCTTCCAGCCAATTTTACATTGCAGGACACAATTGTAGAAATTTATCACACATGCGTAGAATTTACGAAAATTTTCTTTTCGATGAGATTCGACAGAACAGACACAGAAAACCAACTGCAGCATAACTTCCATTCCAAAAGGACGTACAAGGCGCCTGGAAAGCCAAATTACTCATTTTATATTCTACTGCATAGTCCGAGTTCTTGTTGTAAAAGTCAGCAGTGCTAATACTTACAGTACTTGATTCATTTTGGTACTTTCGATAAATGAAAACGATATAATTATCTTTTTTCTTATTTTTATTAAGGTTATAAAAAAATCCCTTCACCAAGTAGATTAACGGAGTTCTTTCGTAAGTAAGTGCATTTATGATTCAATTGTTACATCAGTTTAGCCTACGTGCGTTTATAGTTTTGCAATTTTTTACATGCATGTGTTTCTATGCAGTAACTGGGTCAGTAAAGCAAGGAGATACCTACTGTATAAATAGCCTTTTTAAAAGGATGGTACGGCTATTTATTCATGATGTTTATGCAATTTTGAGATTTTTGAGCAAGATTTTCCGAGTTTCTATTTCGTTGTACAGCTAGGTGTCTCAAAAAAAAGTATCCGCGTTTGGCTAAATAGATTGTAAAAGATTTACCAGCTATGAGTTTCAAATAAGTTTTACAGTCGTAAGAAAGGACAAATTTAAATTTTGATATATGGCACTTGATCTTTCATTTAATATTGGGCGAGATATAAATGTTTTTAGCTGAACTTTGATTTCAATATTAGCGTAAAAATCGATTAAAACGGCCAGTTAAATTTCTTTAAAGTGATTTGTTATTTTTTCGCGAAAGTTTTCAAGAAGTTAGCGTAAATCTGTAAGTCAAGATTTAAGCTTCTTGAAGACTTTCAATACTCGGGAAAAGATAACAAAGTTCGAAGAAATTTAACTGGCCATTTTTGTTGATTTTTACGCTAATTTGAAATCAAACTTCAGCTAGAAACATTTATATCTCGCCCAATATTAAATGAATGATCAAGCGCCGTATATCAAAATTTAAGTTTGTCCTTTCTTACAATTATAAAACTTATTTGAAAGTCATAGTTGGTAAATCTTTTACATTCTCTTAAACCAACGCCAATAGCTACTTTTTTTTATACACACGGTAGTTTTTAACCTCTCGACCGCTCGGTGTATATCTTATGAAAAGGCTATGATTCACGTAAACTACATCTACAATATGATTACTATTACAGGCCAAACAAACTATTTTCCTCTAAAGAGAAAGCAGAAGGTGAGAAACAAGATGGTGAGGTGATAGAAGATGAGTGGTCGGGTGACGACTTTTCTGAGAGTGAAGATGATGATGATGCAATTCCCAGTTGCAGCCGTGATGTTAGTATCATATTATATATATATATATATATTGTCCCCTAGTCTTCTTTCCAAGCCCCTCCCTTATCCTTGTGTAACGTTTTGTGAGTTTTCCACGAGTCGATTTGTAGCCAGTCTGCTATGGCTTGAGCTCTTGCGGTTAACGGCATTGCCTTGCGTAGAAACGATTTGCTTTCGGTAAGACGATGGCGCTGTTGCAGTGCAATGTCCTTTGTAATCTTTACCCAACAACACAAACGAGACTGCAAGCTCTTCTGTTGAGCAACTTGATCTGCATGGTGCTCAAGCAGTTCCCTTCAGCTGGCGGAGCACGATACATTCTATTAAACGTTCTTTCTTGCAGGCTGCTGCAGATGCTTGTGGAAAAGAGTTTATCGCGAAAACTGATAGTTCAAGGCAAAAGAACGAGTTGCATTTCAAAAAAGGAGATAAATTATTAGTAGAAGAAGTTCGTAGCGATGGGTGGTGGTACTGTTTGAACAGGAGAACTAAACTCCATGGCTGGGTGCATGAAATTTGTCTTGAGAAATAGTATCTGTGACAATGTCCAATGACAATGAGTTGTATCGTTGTAGTTTGTATAAAATATTTTGGTGTCTTGTCGATATATGACCCTGCAATGTCATAGCCTTTGGCTCTAAACAACATTTTGGCTGCTCATCTATCGAGAAGGCTCAAATATTTGTTTCCATAGAAAGTTTCTAACAATGCATTAAAAGGTATCTGCTACAGCAGTAAACACAATTCTGAGTGAAAAAGATTAGTAGTTTAAACTCAGCAACCTGCAATTTGTTGCACCGGCGGCCTGTGAACGAGTGGAAATAATTTATTGTAACTGTTTGATATCGAAATTATATCATTGCGATTTTCGTTGTTTTGTTCGATGGAAGATATTGGACAAAAATTTTGAGCTTCTATTTTTACCACGACTTCCTGTTTAGAATTAACTTAATGAATTCATATTTATTGTTTAAACCAGCATGGGTAAGTCGAAACACTTGAACATAATAGCTACTGATCGTTATACGCATTCGTCCATACCAAATCAAGTGAAGCACTTTATCGTCTGAAATATGAAGTGATCAAACATGTCTGAATTACTGTGGCACCATGGGAATATATCGAAAGCTGAGGCCGTTCGACGCTTTCGTCAGTTTCATCCCGATGGCAGTTTCTTGGTGCGAAACAGCGGAACGGTTATGAATGCATTTGTACTGTCTCTAGGGTAAGTGAGACATCGTTATTTCAGGCTCTGCCCTTCGATGTATAAATTGTATAGTTAAATAGCTGCCCAATCGAAACTTATTATAAAACAGGAAGGAAAGCAAGTGATATTTGTATTTGAAGTGTTTTTGTTGAAATGCAGTGTCAGGGAAATCATTTCAAAACGAAATATGCGAACGTGGCGCGCGGCTAGATGTTTTATCGACATTCATCATATTTTAATATGTTCTAATGTTATGTGATGATTATTGTCTTGATATTGGACTGCATTTTTCGAATATGTATCTTAAATTATGCTCCAGTTAATTACTGTACTATAATCTGGGGTTTGGTGACATTGGTGAACGATCAAAAGTTTTGTCATTTTCAGAACAATTAATTATAATCACTACACTGATTTCTGATCAACTGTGTGTTGATAAAAATGTAATTCATACACTGCACATATCAGTACATTTTGAGAATAATTTGAATCGGTCTTTTATTTACATACACTCGCTGGTGACCGTAGAAATACAGTTATCCCCTAATAAAACGGGCTGAAACGGCGTTTTTCGCTGAAATGATATTCTGCCGGCAGTGACATCCGTCAAGTTGTGAGACGGTGTAGGGGGGCGTAGGTAGGTGTCATGAAACCAAAACGATGACTTTGACTTATTTAGTTGAAAAATGTAAAATGTATCAAGCGCGATGTCCGAGTCCGCTAGAGGAAAAGCAAAGCGTTTCCAGCACGGTTTTCATACCTGTTTAATTTAAATTTCTCTATTAAATTTAAATTCAAAACAAGCTTCGAAAATAAGTTTTAAAAAACAGACTGCATTTGGTCTTTACTTGCAAGATCTCTAATTCCTGGTACTTTGACCAGTGTACATGCCAATATAAAATATCGCCCACTACTGCACTGTGCCAGCCAGAAGTAGCAAGTTTACATATTACCGTCGTTTAACTAACCACAGCGTTTCACCGTTTATCCAGTGGTCTTCCACCGTCTATCCGAAGGTCAATCAAGCGCTGACTGCGTGCGCAGATAATTTAAACAGCGTTCTTTTTTGTCGCTATTGTGCAGTCTTTTAATATAGTTCTGTAATTAAAATTTTTTAGACACGGTGGCCATTCAGCACTGTAACTTGTTTTCAAAGGGCCGTGTTACACTCAGTAAAAATCTAGAGTTACAAAGTATGAGGTCTAACTACTGATGCCGATCGACCAGTGTTCTATACTAGGTTAGATATGTATATCCTCGGTCGCACTTACAGGGCATCAGCATGCAAAGCCATTAAATTTAATGCACGGTCCACGAAACGTAGCCGTGGTTCAACCTAAATTAGCCACTTCAAAAATTACTAATCCACTAGAAGCAAATGTTTAAAAAGTAAAAAAATTAGAAACTAAAGCATTCTAGTCGAAAGAGATGCTTAAAATTCATAAGTGTACAAAGTTTGACCACATTTAGATCAATATATTATAAATGACAAGCTTCTAGCATTTGTGACATTAGTATTATTTGGTATTGTTTTGGTATACTAATTTATACTAATTCCGCAAATTCTGTAAGCTTACTATTCACACTATATCTATCCAAATGTGGTCAAACTTTGCTTTCCCTCTAAGTTTGAGCTGCATTTTCGAATAGAAAGGTTTATTTCTTACTCTTTTCACTTTTTAAAACTCGCTTCCAGTGCGTTTGCAGTTTTTGAAGTGGCTAATAATATACCTCAGCAATCGCTCACAGGAGCGACCACTGATACATTGAAAGTTCGAAATTACGGATTGAACAAACTCTTAAGAATTGAACGCATCCCAATGCAGACTCACGTTTGAAAATACACTTCTATCCCTCTCGTTGGCGACTTTAAGTGTTAAGCAGTAAGTTCCGTTTCACAATTCTTTTTCGTGTTTTTTATACGAAGTTGTTTAATTTCGATTCGATTGCGTATCAGGTTATACCAATGGGTTATAATGGAGTTGTGCCGCCTTAACTTCGGTACGGTTTCAATTTTCTTGAATCTCTGTACTTTCATATAAATAGTACGTAGTCGACAAGCTCTTGAAGCAGCACTTTTTCAACCACTTTTTCAGTTTCATTCCTAACCTGATCTTGATAATTTGTCAGATTTCAGAACTATGTGTACCATTACAGAATAGTTCAAGATACATCCAAAAGATATATCTTTGAGGTGAGAATCGTAATGTTAACTGAGGCATTCAGCCTATTTGTAGCGATTAGGTACTTTTCTGCAACATGTAAAACATTTCCGACCACTTTTTGGAATGACTATTGGAAAATAACTGGTTTTCGCAAATTTTTAAACCTGCAAGCAAAGATTGAATTTCCAGATTTCTAACAACAAACTTTTTTTATTAGCCTGTAATACAACTTTTCATTACTTCGAATTTTAGAATAGAATATTTTATTCACTCTCTGAATTTGTGGATTATTACGGAAAAAATCAAGGTTGTCTGGTGTGTACGTTGAGGCATCCAGTATTGCCACCATTACCGATTGGATTAGGTAGGAAAATAGAATGGTTAAATAGATAATAAGATACATAATTATGCTCTATTTTCAACAGGCAAACGAACCAGAGTTAAGACTTTGATGGTTTGGAAACTTCACCCAAATTCATTCACACTCATTATCTATGTTTTTGTCCAGGTTTATGCAAAATTATGGGCACTATTTGGTCACGCGTGTCTATTGCTTTTTGCTCTGTGGAACCAATCGCAATGTTTTGCTCTAACTATTCATCCATGACATGTACACAATAGGTAGGTTTCAAGCATTCCCATGAGACTTCAAAACAAAAGCAGATGGAGGGCAGGTAATGAGATTGTAATGATATTCTTTTGTATAAGTGCCCTCCATGTGCCCTCTACCGTAGAGTGATGAAAGCCACCTATAGTTGGTTCACAGCAATGTTACTGGTTCATTTTGCTAGAAATCAATACACACGTGATGAGTAAGTGCCCTTATTTTTGCATCAAGGTAACCCAACATGGATAATGAGTACTGCCGAGTTTCCAAACCATCGAAGTCTATTAACTATGAACAAACGTTTTGTCATATTTAGAATGCGAGGGTGTGTTGCCACAAGTTTATTAGAGAGGTTAGGATACCCCAGTCAGGTGTAACTGGTACGGGTAGCGTTACTTTCGCCACAATATTTTGCAAACTCTTTTACGCTTAATTTTACATTTTATTTCGACTTGCTAAAGAATAGAGCTTTGATAGAAGGTTTGGTAGACCCGCAAGTATCGCGGGAAATCAAATTGCCGGAAAGTTTAAGCTAGCCGTACACGTCACGAGAAAGCATGAAATCTTAACCTCTCTATTAATAGCTATACAACTGACTCGTACGTATTCGGAGTTGTGCCAGGTTATTCAGTTGAGAAGGGTAGACGTTTGCGAGCATAGGTTGAAAACGCCCAGCAATGATCGTTGCTTGTAGCAGCTGGGTAACACACATATTGTACAGTATACTTTATTTTTTAGTTAAATACGTTTTGCAGAGTTGACTATTAAAGCTAGGGACTGTCTTTATTGAAGGTGCAAGCAATGAATATGATGAACCAGCGCCAGTTACAAATGGACTAACATCCCTAGCAGATCGTGGTTATGATCAGTTTAGATCAAATGAGGTAAACACGTGTTTTCATGTACTTTGCCCGTCATAAGTTCAAACATATTAGCAAAGAGCATATATATTTAATTTTGAACACAATATTGGATGAGAATAACTGTGCCTGTGGAGACAGATTATAAGTTATTTGAAAATCAGGTGCGTTCGTTCGTGGTTCAACAAGGTTTTGCCTAACTACCTGCCTTTCAAATGGTTAATTGTCATGTGCATCTTGGTATGGAACCAGCACGCCGCAATCAATCCTATAGCGCTAGCAGTTGATAATATCCAGTATATGAACATATCATACAAAAAGTCGAAATTTATACAATTTATGTTATATTTGTTTCAATCAAACTTTACAGGCTGAGTGAGAGTTCATGATCAAAAGTGCAGCAAAAGATGGCTTTTACCCGCTGGAGATTTTATAAGCTATTGTTCAAAGAAACATATAGCTAGCTAATGTATATTTCTAATTATAACGTCTAATCTAATTTTTACGTAAGAATAATTTTATGATAACTTTTATACTAATTATCATTATTGATAAGTTTTCTTTATACACCAAGTTCTTTCTTTGTAATACTATCATCTTCGCAATTCGTTCCATTACTCGGCTTTTAGAGCGTTGTACTAGATTGACTGAAAGCCGGGAGTTTGGATCTCGCTAGCGCGCATGACTCATTGGCCTGGGGGCCTTCTGCGGTCACATGCGACCTCAACGAAAAAATCCTGTTACGAACTTTTTGTTTGTTAATAGCAGTGATTGGATTAAGCTTTTGTGAACTGACCATACTGCCATTATATATGTTTTAGTCTTTAATTAAAGTAGTCGATATATCATTCTTAGGAACATTAAAAAATGAGTTTGTATTTCAGTGTTGGGCCAGTCTTGGTCAGGGAGTGTTATCTAGGTACACCGACTTCCCTGCTCCAACTATCCAAGTGATTTCGACCAGTAAAGAATGAAGTATGCGCTTTGTGGCATGTTACTGAAATCAGTAAAAGTATCAAAGATTCCATGGTTGGGAGGCCCTCGCGCATTACAAAAGAACAAAGAGTAACAACTTGACGCATTGTGTAATAATCTAAATTTTGATCAAGCCAAAACGAAGGATATCCATCATCAAAGCAGGAAAGAGGATCCTAAAATAAGCAAAACTGCAAAGTTTCGTTACAAAATGCTAGCTGTAAAATGCGAAAATATAGCCCTGCAAAGTTTGCTAACTTTGTATATATGTATTTCAAGCGCGAAAATCACCACTTTTGAGCGGCAAGTGGCTAAAAATCCGCACACAATACAAAAATAAAGACAATTTGCCGACTTCGCAGGGCTATATTTTTTGCATTATGCAACATTTCGCAACCAAACTTTGCAATATTACTTATTTTACGACGCTTTTCTAAGCTAGCTGTGGCCGTGGATTTTGTGATTGTTGTCTACATCAAAATTTGGTCGATAGCTTGAATTGCCTAAGGGCCTGTTTATATGGAGGCGAGTTACCCGGCTAGGCGAGTTACTCAGCTGGACCGAGATCCCGGCTACTCTATATAATAAGTAGTTTACCCGGCTGACTGTTTACATGGAACAACCGAGTTACTTGCCTAGCCGAGATCCCGGCTTTTTCTGCCGAGATCTCGGCAAGGCGAGTTACTCGGTTGGTCCATTTAAACACTTTTCGACGGAAAACTCGCCTAGGCCAGGAGAATTCTGGTCAATTCCACATCGTATCACTATTTTCCTTCAAAGTAGAAGCGCTGTACCGTATTTTGGATTCAGATAGGAGAACATGCCGGGTTACTCGGTCACATGTAAACACAGTGCTTGCTCGTCCCGACAAAGCGAGTTGTTCGGTTAGCCGAGTAACTCGCCTCCATGTAAACAGGCCCTAAGGAAGGGTTAGGCTAAAGAATGGATTTCATTGGACGTATACAAGCGACCAATGACTCCAATTTTAATTAGACTAGATTTTGCCCAACGCACATCCTGATATACATCTCAAAGAGCAGTTGCTTAGAACAGATTATACTTTAAATTACAATCGATTGGTTAACTTGGGCAGACTGTACGTAGTACAGTATCACGACAGCTTGTCCACAGACTAAATCTATTGTCATTCTCGTTGCGTGAAAGTACAAACCAAAATGGCGGCTAGAAGTGGCTATATCGAAGATTGCACATGTTGTGGCTAAATTAAAACATTGTTAGAAACGCGCGTTGCTTTAATAATCTAAACTTTTTCCTTTCCCAAAAACGCTCTAAAATTATTTGGTCAGTGGTTACGGACCGTATTGCCATACTTGGGATTTTATCCCAAGATTTTGGGAGTTTTTGAGGCCGTTGGGATTTTCTTGGAATTTTTATTTTAGGAAAAAGACCTTGGGATTTTTCTTGGGATTTTTCGGAATACAGAGAAGATAATTTTAAAAAGCTTATTTGAATGTAAATGTCATAATTCTTATTAATTTGCTTGCTTAGTGAATGGTACTCACTGATATTTTAATATCTCATGCATTAGTCAGGCGCCCAGATTGTTCCTGCGTACCACGTGTATTTGTGCAAGTCTGCTAATTGTCACTTCGCACGGTTAGGGGACCTGAAAACTAATCAACAAATGAAGGTGGAATCTTGTACCCACTCGTACCGCCCCCATTCCGGCGTGCTTTGGGTACGAGATTGATGAAGGTGTGAATCTTGGGATTTTTTAGGGAGAAATAGGGAATCTTGGGGTTTTTTGAGAGCTATATTGGGATTTTGAGGAAAACTGCTTGGCTACACTGATTACGGTGGGTTGGTCAGCATCCAGAGTCATAGTTTGATGTTCAATCCTAGATTTAGCTCATAGTGTAATTTGTAAGTCAAGATGCCGCAGTTAATTAAAAACATAAGTCCAACAAACTACCTTGATTTGTTTTTACTTGATTCGTAATGCAAAGTCTAACAAAAATAAATCGAGGCAGTTTTCCCCCGCTCGTTTGGAGTTTTCTTCTTGAAAAGACACGTGATTTCAAAGAATACCTGGCTTTTTGACAGTTAATACGTCTAAGTCTAAATTGGTAGGAAGCATAATTTACAAAGTAATTAGCAGCTTTCATCACTAAAAATATGTAATTACAATAACTACTCCAAGCAAACGGAGTATTCTAGTTTTAGAAAAATACAGTTACTACATGATTTACGCGATCGAAATTAATATACAGCAGTGCAGAAAAACATGCGTTCAATACATTATTTCTTAAAATGTGTTTCATCTCAATAAATTACATTGATTAAAATATTTATGTGCATGATGACCGATAAAATATAATACAGTCCTAAGATTGAAATACGCCTGATTTTCTTAAATGTTCAACTTCATCTATGATCTGAAAAAAATATTCAAAAATATACCGTAAAGCAGTCATGCAAGAGAATATCTTAAATATATAATATTGAGTAGTATACACTATCGGAGACTAGAACATAGGCCCAGGTCTTGGTTTCATGATTGAAGTTGAGCCGCTTGATCAAGTTATTCAAAGATATAATACATATTAAAATTCAAAAGATTTGGTAAAGGTGAGGACGCTTAAACATAAAAACTCAGTTTATTTCCTCGAGCTTTCTTAAACTAATTTACTGATTTCCATCCAGCCTCTATCGTATGTCATCATGTAATTTCAAACATGATTTTAAGCTGCTTCAATACTAATTTTAATAGATAAAAATTTGCGCGGAGTAGTAAAGATTTGAGAAACATGGTATTTTTGTCACTTATAGACCGGGATGAGGGGGTTTCGGGAAAATTTTCCCCGAATCCAACGATCGGAGGGTCTATAAACGATATTCTACACCGAAAACTTGAACAACATACGCATTGCAAAAGAATGAACTATCAGCTCCCGCCATTTATCAATGTTTTGAATGGATGCGTGTAGCCCTCGCGCGAGAGAGGTCGCGTGAGATAAATTTATAAGTGTGATAGATTTAATATCCCACCCCAAGCTCAGAAATAGGGGACTGGGATGCGATACCGCAAAAAATCGACCGGCCATGTGGTAGAAGTACAGCTTTCTGATTGGAGATATTGAATTTAAGGTGTAATATTAGTATTTACCTTTCTTATGTGCTCCACGTTTGTTATACCACTATCTTTCAAATCTTGATCACACATATGTTCCAAAAATGTTATATCATCAAAACCATTTTCTTCTAAGATACTGAGATAACAACCCAATCCTAGCTTGGAGAGAAATGCATCCACTGTTTCTGGCAATGCTGAACTCTTACTTGAATACTTCTGGAAAGAAAATTGGCAATAAAATTAGGTCACTTTAAGGTTAGTGTCCACTCAAGTGAAATATTCACATGCATGATAAGAACAGATTACAAAGGAAAGTTTTTCTGGGTTAAAATCATAGCTATTTCTGATGCAGAGCTGAAAAGACAAAGAAACTTTCCTGTTGTTTCCTGCCCAGGGTATAATTTCACTCAATTTAATCGAGCTTTTAGTAAGATTTCTGTGCAGATCCTTCGTAAATTTTCAATCATTTTTCATAAAATCACCATTGCATGTAGTGCATCGTATTCCTCATCCCGTTTCTCTTAACATCAATAGACGATGCTACAAGTATATACCTTCGCAGGTAAAGGTGGAGGAACAGGAGACTTGTCTATCTTCATTTGATCTACTAAATTCTATACCAAAAAGAAAGCAACTGAATAGAGTAAGTCAGTAGAGCAGTGTAAAGAACGTAAATTCAAACACTTTCCGGAAAAACCCATTCCCAATGTTTGATTCACAAACTGCTACATATGTACATACATTTGTCGTCGTCGTAGAAGTTACTTCAGGCAGCGTGCTAGAAAAATATCAAGTGTAGAGTCATCTACGTATGACTATGATTAAGAAGATTATTTATAGCACAAATTTGACTTACATGTACGTGCTTATATTCTTAGGACTAGAAGACGTTCGACCTACTAAATAGACAAAGGAAGGATACTTCGTATCAAAATCTGTGCACATTGTTCAAGTCACCCACAATTCTATCTAAAGCTCGTTTTCCACTACGCAAAGTTTTTCGAGCGAAGAATAAATCCAGTAACGTGATTCCCTAGCAAAATAATTTGCCGCCAAAAAGTCGAAAGCGAGCCAATCACGCTGCCAGGTTTATTTTTCGCACGAAAAATTCGGGTAGTGGAAAACGGGCCTAAGTCGTGAGAAAAATATTCGTAAAATATTCGTACAATTATATCTCTTTTGACTATACTAAATTTTTTTATAAACTTTTAATACTTTTATTGCATGTGTATCATAATTGTTATAGACACACACGTTGCAATTCACCGTTCAGGTGCGATAATGTGTTTATTAAACCATTCTATCTATCTATCTATCTATCCATATATAAAGAACGCGCTACTAGTACAGGATCTGCTTTTCAAACCAACTGACAGACATAACTTCTCTCGCTAGCTATCCAGTTAACTTAACAGGTCAATTAATCATGCATGTAATTAACTACATTGAAATTAAAGTTTGTCATACCTAGAGAATGCCCTGAAATCGAGGGAGGTTTTCTGCCAAGAGACGCCGCTAAATAAGAAAGGTGAGCTGCTAAATTTCTCAGACATTTCTGTACGACTGCACGCAGGCTATGTACATGCCCGATTTAACGAATGTCGTAGGCGGGATTTCACACGTACTACAGGCAAGTAAAGCAATCAAAAGATAAAAAATCTAGACTAAACGAGCTACGTGAGTGCGTTGTTGGGAAGCTCACATTTATTTGGCGATGAAATAATTTCTGCGACGGGTGGTGTCACACAACTAACGGGCCTGTTGTGAATCTTGGATGAAGAAGGATTTCCCTCTAAAACGAAACATACCATGTTAGGTGAATAGGCTGAGGTGCTGAACTATTACTTCCCGGGATGGATTCACTTTCTGTGCGAGATATTGCTTTGGCACAGCAAGCTAGCGTGCCAAAGTACTGGGTGTCCCAAAAAAGCCTAAAACTATTGAAATCACTTGTAGCTAAAACTTGAAGGCCCTACCAAAATGCTGAACGCAACGACGGGTAGAATATAGACGAGTTGCATGTATTAAAATATATTTAAGAAACTCTCCTTGTGAATTGCGCGATTTTCTGCCCTTGAGGATTTAAATCACAGTTGTTGATCATGATTTCAATTTGAAACAGACAGTTTCATTATGTATAAAATTTATGCACTCGCAGGAACCAGAAGGCTGATTGCAATAGATGGGTAAACCTTGTTTACATATTTTGATACTTTGTCTGCCAAGAGTATCCACGGACATGATTTTTTGAAAGCTTTAAGCCTGGTTCACACTGGTCGTAATTCATCAGCGATCTATTGTATTTTCTTCCGACAGACAAAAGGTTTTGCACACGAGTGATCACAGACATTGGAAATCCCCGATTTTTACGACCAGTGTGAACCAGGCTTTAGCATGAATTGTTTTATTACGTGTGATTGCATAATTGGACTATACAAGATTAGGTGCTCACGCATATTCTTGGCAGGCAAAATGTCAAAGATGGTAAACAAAGTCTACTCATCTACAGTCTTGGTGTTCTTTTTGGAACACTTGGTGGACAGGAATGCCAGATTCGCTGAATAAGGCCTGCTTCTTATATATCGCCGATGCCGGCGGCCCTCTTCGAGTTTGATCATTGAGGAAGAAAATTACTAGAGCTAGACAAAAGAGTTTAAGCATCAGTGACCGAGGACAATGGACGTCGCCGATCGTCGGCGGCATATGAGAACCAAGCCTTAATAAGCCGGACTCTGCGTTCAATGGTCCTTTGTTATTTTGTTTTGGCTTTTTGTTTTCTCTGTTCTCTTGTTGAAACTAATGAGGGTGTTTGGTTTAATCATTCAGCGAATCTGGTAATCCTGTGATGGTAGACTGGAGTGACCACGGAAGTGACGAAACAGCGTGTCGCGATTCGCACCTACTTGATAAGATACACTAACATCGTATCAAACTGTAACTTTGTATTTGTTGTCACCAAATCATGCAACTATACTACATTCATAATCAGGACATTATACTAATGACATACCTAGATCAGGCTTCTCGTACACTGGCGGTTTTCTCATCGTTGGTTGCTTAGGATTGATAACATTCATTTTGCCTCTAAAACAAGTTCAACCAACACTCTGATGCACTAATTGAGATTTTTGTCATGTTTAGCGAGCGCAAAGACTTGGCAAGTATTTAGTTTTTGTCATGCGTATCGCTAATGCAAATTATAACAGAGGCATCAACAATTTTGGATACCTCAAAAACGAAAAAACCTTACATATATACAGTTTACAACGATACAATACATGCATTTACGTTCGAACGATAAAATATTCAATCAGTAAATGTTGAGCTGAAAAATGATTTTGTGCACTTTGCAAGAGTCCAATGAAGCACAGCAACAAAGCACCACAACACTCCACAATGTATACACCTACAAATTGGGCTGTACCTTATTTCGCCAGCTTTTACCCCTCCATGAGTGAGATCTGATTCGAACTCTTGTGGCATGTTGTAAAGATGGTGCTGCAGCGAGATTACACACTCACCTAGAAAACCGTTCAAATCAACATAATTAAACAAAACAGGTTCTATGCCAAAACTTGTTTACACAATTCACCACATCAATCGGTACGTTTGAAATATTAATATAATAATGGCAAAAAGTTTAGGTATATGTATGTATATATGCACAACTTTGTCAATATAAGTTGGTTTTCATGAGGGGCATCAAACAAAATATTTACAAGAAAAAACGAAAATATAGAGTAGCCAATAACAAATAATATACGAAATATTTAAAGCAGCAATGAAGGAAAAGAAGACATATATTAGTACCAATGCTATTAATGATTAACAACTCGTTCAAATGTAGATAGATCGTGCCTCTTTTGCTTCCCGAGAAAGGCTGTTCCAAAGCATTGTCCCGCTGTATTTGAAAGGTTTTTTTTAAAAATTCCCTTCTCGGTTTTGGGAGAGGTATATCGGTGTTACTATTTCCCAAATGTAAATACAATATGACGCTTGGACGAAAAGTCTTTATCGCGCAATTTTTCATTTCTGCTCAATTTTCATAAGTGTTTCCATTTCTTTGTTCAATGCAATTCTTGCGTGCTTACCATAAGACTCATCACCAGCTTCAGATTTTACAGCTATGAGAAGATGTTGTTCTCGGAGATAGTCAGGGTCATCAAGAATTGGATTGAGCTAAACAATTAAGAACTACTTTAGTCTGACCATGGTGGCGAGTGAACTCAAATTATACTCTGACTATGTCTTTATCTGTGCGATATGTATACGTTCGAGGGATATTTCAATCCAAATAAAGAGTGTGGGATTTTTGCAATTTCAAAAATCCGTGGCTTTTCTCAGAGACTTTTCAGATTTTTCTTCCCACTTTTTGGACGTTTCCTCGGATTTTTGATTCATATTGCTGCATTCTTTAAATTTCTTTGGACGTTTGTGATATTGTTCGGACTTTCACGGCGTTTTTTGAACTTTCAAGGATATTTTCTGGATTTTTTACTCTTTAGGACTTTGCGCAGACCAAACGTTCTTGAAAAGTGTACGACATTTTCGGACTGAAATGCTCCTTGTATTGGACAATGTTGTGCACTGCCAGATAACTTGAATGCATGCATGGTTCTATTATCGTCCGAAGATTTTTGATGGAGTTTCCGGAGAAAGCTTTTCGAACAAATGTGAACTCGATATAATACACGTTAAAGTATACAGGTGCTCCCCCATTTCGCGCTTTGCGCCACATCGGATGAATTTCAGCTGCATGACTTGGCTAAGCATTGCTATTGCTAGTGACACCTATTTGAATGTCTCTTGAATGCCATAGCCGCGCTCTAATAACAGTATTACACGAAATAATGACGTAACTAACCTCTGGCAAGGTGTCTATCCACTCCAGATAGCTCGTGAGCGTTGGATTCGAGTTTACAGTGCGTGATGGGTCCCATGGACTTGATTTCCTGCCCGTCCTACTTTTTTCACTAGCTAAGTAAAGAGACACAACAAGTATAACATCAATAGCTTTGCTTTTCTGGAGTTACAAATGTCGGGAATTTCAAAACAATAGATCGAAAATGGAATGAACAGAAGCGAATCCTGCGAAACTATGTATATTATCTACCCCAGTACTTACTTGCCAAACAAACTGAAATAAATTCTAAATAAAAGTCCGTCTTGCTAACTGTCTTGATCTAGATTGGGATAGTTTAGAAGTTAGTGGAGCGATTTCTGCTGTGCCTTAGGCCCGGGTCAAACGTCGCTCTTTTCATGCGCCGAACCAAATACAATTAAG
>JAODVQ020098614.1:0-16983 GCA_025400075.2 Phenganax stokvisi
TTCCTCTTCTGACACGATTAGCAAAGGCTGTACTGATTGTACCACATGGCAATGCTGATTTGGAAAGATCTTTCAGCAAGATGGGTCTAAACAAGACAAAGCTTCGAAACAGCTTAGGAATAGATACTCTTAATGCTCTACTTCAGCTTCAGTGAAATGTCACAGACTCATGCTACTCATTCAAACCAACTGCAGAAATGATTTCTCTTTGCAAAAATGCAATTACCTCACTTGACAATAGTGTAACTGAGTAATTATATATTGAATTATTGGTATATCAGGAGTTGTTAATTTTAAAAAAAAGTGTGCTAGGATATCTCAGGATTTTTTAGTGTAGCTTCTCAGGACTTTTTAGAACAGAGCTAGGATTTTTGAAATAACAATTATGGCAGCCCTGCTGTTACCATGTTTACCAATAACCATGGCAACCAATATAGAGTCACTCATCGAAGATTGAACTACAGGAATACAGACCTCTCAACCTCAACACTGAGTCTACAGTGAGATTGTAGTGCATGTGACAGAGGTATCATAATCTGCTGATATCTAGTAAATGGATATGCATACACATGTGAAATAATTATACCAGATAATTAGTTTTTGTGTCTGTTGTAAGCCTTAGTCGCCTTTTTCGCTTTTTGTAGAAGAGCATCAGATGATTCCCACATAAGTGGATTTTCCATGTGAGTCTTGACGATTATCAGTGATGAGAGAGTGCCACTGAGTTTCAGTGAGCTTCTGCTGCTTGTCTTATTCTTATTGATCAGAAAGAATATTCGCTCCTTCCCTGCATTAGAGTGTGGGATAGTCAAAACCAGTTCAGCTACCTTAAAAAGAAGATCAAATTTGTAAGTACTGGAACCTGGCTTTTTAATACCCCTCAGGTAACCCCAAAGTACGTCAACTTGGTGTGGGTCATCAAGCTCCAACCCAACACTCTGTTTTACAGTTGTAGGAATGTCATCTTTAAGTAGCTGATAATTCAAGAACTGTTCATTTAGGCGATCCATGTTCATGTCAGGAAATATCTGGGGATAGTGCAACACAAAATACTGAACTGAAAGGAATTTCTTCTCAAGTCGATTCTCAAAATCCAGCCAAGTGGCATGGGTTAATAACTCATCGTTTAGAGGGTACCACAATAGTGAATACCCTGTTGCCCTAATAAGGAATGCTCTGACGGCACTGCAGAACATACTGTACTGACTTGTAGTTATATCCCCTTCTTCTAAACATTTCCTGATAGTTTGAGTTGTTGTGAATCCAATAACTAAGCAATCATTTTCAACCTGGTTCACAGGATTTCTATAGTCTACAGTAGACAATTTGCCAGTTTTCAAGCTCTCAGCGAGCACTGAGGGTTTAATTTACTTTCCTAGGATGCTTTGTACCAGTTTGGCTAAGTGTGGCTGCAGCACATGAATTAGTGGCTCTTCTCTCTGCAGAAATTGGTTGCAATAGGTGAAAGTGGGTAAAACTGACTGAAAAAATAGCAGATAAATTTCGACCATAGGATCACTGAACACACATTGTAATCGCTTGCAGCGAGCCTGTGACTCTGATTCCGACATAAAGTAGGAAGTCAGGCTGGGAAATTGCTCCAAACATCTTTGCACAGCAATTTCTAAGCTTAACCAGCGGGTTGATACATGTTTCACTATTGATCGATATTCCTGATTACAGAATTCACAGTAGGATTGTAGCCCATTATTTCGTTTTGTTGACTTGTCAAACCAGTAGTATAGATCAATCACCAGTTCTTCAATATCAAAACTACAGCACTCTCTAAAACTATCACCTGCCTTTTGGGCGGCATTGTGTAATATATGACAGGGACAACCATTGAAATAAATAGCAGGGTTACTCTGTAAGACTCTAGTCTTGAGAGAATCTCTATTGCCAATGTTGACTGATGTATTATCCACACCAACAGAGGTGCACATGACCCATGGGTTAGAAGAGTGTAGGAGCTCTCTCAATTTTCCATCGACTCCACTATAGATTCCCTCAGCTGTACTACTACGTGATGTGCACATGTCCAGAAAACGAGTGACAATCCTGTTACGATTGACATCATAGAGTCTAATGGTGACAGGGTTCATTTTCTCCAATCCTGCATCATTCGAGCCATCAACACACAAAGAATATGGAATGGTTCCCATGCTCTGAATGAGATTTTGTAAAAGTGTTGGTGCAACTGCTTCATTTAGCATACATGTAGCCTTTGTTGAGGCTGAGTGGTGTTTAGCTGCAGTTTTTGAGTCAGGAAAAACTCTCCTTATTGTTGGCGATAGGAGGTCATGAAATGCCAAGGGAACATTGGAGGAAGCTGTCAATACAGCCATATTTAGCTCAGCTTATAGTATTTTAATATTATCTTGAGATTGACTAGCAAATGATAGCCTCGGCTGCGTTTGAAGGGATTTGGCCTGTTCCAGATGACTCCTAGACTCACAGTGCATAATAACATCCCTTTTCCCCATATGACTACATTTCAGCTTCTTATCACATACATTACACCGAAACCTAGGATTCACAAGCAGTTTATTAAATATAGGTATATAGTTAACTCATGATTGGATTTCTTACCTATAACTATCTCCTGGCACCGATGTTAGAAAAGGATATTCACAGGGTTGAACTTCGTCTTGTACCTAGCAGCCCCTGAAAGCTTTCTGCTTCTTTTCGGTTTAGGAGGTGAAGAAAATGAAGTAGGATCTGATTCCTCACTACTTTCACTCTCGGGGTAACCAAAATCTGTGCTTTGTGTGCTATCCATACTGGGTTTCTAGAGTTGAAAGTTCAGCGGGCTGTATACAACTGCGCAGACGCAAAGTTGGTTAGCAGAAAGGCAACGCCCAATTGCCGCGGGGCACGGGGGGGCGGGGAGCGGAGTGTGAGCATGTGCGCACGCACTGAACCTTGTTTTCGCTACTACATTGCGGAACACGAACAGTAGGTTGACGAAAGATTAACTCTGCGTTGGCGTTAGCGCGCGCGCGCTACACTACAGTTCCCCTTGAGAAGAGGCTTAATCGCCGTGAGACCTTTAGATACCATCCAAAACCGTGTGTCACACGGCCGGACTCTGTGAGTTGAGAGGTCTGGGAATATTCAGACGGTGTTACGTAGAGCAAAACTATAATCTGCACTATTTTAATAATATACTGCTGGCAGTAAATGTCTTTTTTTCAAAATTTCCCACTAATTCGATGTACCACCTCTCAGCTATTGCATCTGGATAGGCGATGACCAAAATTCTGCAATATCAGACATTCTCATCTATCGATGAACTGGTGCTATTTCTCCACTCAGGACAGAGCGATGCTAGAACAGTAGCAGAATGAAAGGACGAAAGGTATAAAGGACAGTGTGTGAAGAGTCTCTTTAACTAGCTATGCAGGAAGTGATAGAGGGCAAACTCAATTTGGAGAGCAGCTGAGACATACCAGATACCCAATAGTACTCTATCAGACTATGTAGGTGTGAAAGTGCAGGAGGGTTCTCATAGTGGGTCAAGTCCGTATCTTACTGATGAGGAAGAAGTAGAACGGTGCACTTTTTGGGGATCTGCCAATGTAAGCTATGCCAAAACTAAGAAGGATGATTTAGCACTCGTGAGTCATATAGCTAAGTCCAAAGGACTTACCACTGGTGCTGTAAGCCATGGGTGGTGGGATAGCTTTCAGAAACGTCATCCTAACCTCATGCTCTGAACTGCTGAAAAATGATTGTATGTTCGGTATGTTTCGGTATGTTTTGATTTGCTGTAGAACATGCTCGCTGAAAATAAACTCCTTGATAAACCACTGTAGATCTTCAATTGTAATGAGACGGGTCTTCCCTTGATCAGACAGCCCCATATGTCATTGCAGCCAAAGGTCAAAAACATCCACGCACTGTAGTCACTGGGTTAAACAAGCAAATCACAGTGCTAGCATGTGTCAATGCTGCGGGAAATGCCTTACCTCCTCTAGTGATTTTTGCCAGAAAAATGCTTACTGTTCAGCTAACTCTAGAAGCAGTGCCTGGTACAGTGTATGGTTTGACGGACAGTGGGTGGATGAAAGTGGAGGATTTTGAAAAATTGGTTTGCTCGCCATTTCTTAGTTCATTCTCCTGCCGTTAGGCCTCTTCTATTGCTACTAGATGGACATTTGACCCATTATAACCCCTCCTTTATCCGCAAGGCAGCTCAATAGAAAGTGATAGTATTTTGCTTCCTCCCAACACCACACACATCACTCAGCCTCTTGATAAAGGAGTGTTTGGCCCTCTAAATATCACTTGGGCTCAATAGTGCCACAGATATATGCAACTAATTGCAGGGAAAGTAGTCACAGTATATACTGTTGACGTTTGCTGATTCAGTCTACTTGAAAGAATTATGACATATTCTGAATTCATCTATATACTCTAGATTATCTGAATCAGAAAACTTCCTTGGCTAGTGTAGAAATTATAAATCACACAAAAAAAGTCAGATTATCAATGCCCAAAGTTTTATGCAAAGTATTCTGTTGTCTTGCTTAATAATAATGATTTTCATTATGCCAGGTTATTTCCTAGTTGCTATACTTTTAAAAATAATCGTCTTATACCTGAAAAGCCTCATCTAGATAATAATATATTCAGATATGGCTAGAGAATACACCTGATAAGTCCTTGTCATAATAACTACTAGCGGCAGACTCTGATGAGATATGAGTGTAGCCCTCTGCACCCCTCCACCACGGTCATAATGACCCGGATTCTGGCGACTAGAGAGAATACACTGATAATTCACTGTCATCGTTCTATAACTACTTAAATCGGCAGACTAGACATGAGTGTAGCCCTCTGCACCCCTCCACTACGGTCATAATGACCCGGATTCCGGGGACTAGAGAGAATACATAGATAATTCACTGTCATCATTCTATAACTACTTAAATCGGTGGATTAGACATGAGTGTAGCCCTCTGCACCCCTTCACCACGGCCATAATGACCTGCATTCCGGGGGGGTGGGTGGTAGAGAATACACCTGATAAGTACCCGTCATTATTATTCTCTAACTAGCGGCAGACTGATATGAGTGTAGCCCCCTGCACCCCTCCACCACGGCCATAACGGCGGATTCCGGGGGCTAGAGAACACAGATACAGTGTCTGTCAGCTCTAATGCACCACCTAGACATGCTCCGCATATCCATTATCCAGCACATCTTCCACTGTCCGACACACACTGGCTCCAGGTGGTTCAGGACGCGACAAGTTAGATACCATGGCACATGTCGAGGACGCATGACGTGAGTGTGTGAAGCGTCAAGTACCGTCCAGCTCCCAACGCCACCACCCGTCAAACACCCTAGCTTATTAAAATTGCCACACACCTTCCCCGCCGCCACGATGTTGGGGATTCTCCTGCGCACGCGGCGTTATTTCATCCAAGCGGAGATCAGGTGATCACTATGGTCACGCAGTAGGTATGGCGGCAGAATTGAGAAGAGACAGACACCAATGCAAATTGTGCTCTCACTGCAATGAATACCTGTCTTACTCCGCCTATTGCTCGCACCAAGTTTTGTACTTTAGAAATAGTAAAGAAAAGGAGAATGAAGATGTGCCTATTGAAGAAGAACAAAGTGAAAACCAAGATTGTGTAGACATGGATTCACCCTCTGAAAAAGACAGAACTGCAGAAATAACTTCAGATTGTGATAATAGTGCGTTTGTATCTATTATTATTGTACAATAATATATATATTTGATGTATTGAAGGTGATATGTCAGATGATGATGTAATAATAGAAGAATCAAGTGGTGATGAGAATTAATATGGTACATCTTCTCAACAATCTGCTGTGAGACATATTGTCACTGTCATAATTACATTTTTTCTAAAGTTCAGAGTTGCATATAATGTCTCAGACTGTGCTGTAACACTGATTCTGCATTTTCCAAAGTCTCTTCTGTTAATGGTGGGTAATGCTTTT
Source organism: Phenganax stokvisi (assembly GCA_025400075.2). Taxonomy (NCBI): domain Eukaryota; kingdom Metazoa; phylum Cnidaria; class Anthozoa; order Malacalcyonacea; family Clavulariidae; genus Phenganax; species Phenganax stokvisi. Next base: position 5,977 of record JAODVQ020098614.1, read on the forward strand.
AATGTTCCTGAACTTAAGGAAACAGTAGAGTTTCCTGTCAGTCTTAGTGGTTTCTAAGATAAGGTGTAGAGAACTCCAACAGCGTCGTGCGTACTCTCCACAGTCGTGGCTTTGAATTTAATCTAGTAGAGAGAAAAGAGTAGCAGACTGTGTTTAGCCAAAGATCTTAAAAACAGTAATCAGTTACACAACGTTTCGGCCTAAGCCTTCCTCAGGTGTATGAATATAAAACATAAAGTGCAGGCTCTCTTTTTATAATCAGTGACAGCACATGACTTGTGATGTTTGTGTGTGACCAGTGCAATAAAACATTGTAAACAAGTTGTCAGGTAAGTACATGCATGCAGTCAGACAAGAGGAGATGACGCATGTGAGGTGGGTTGAAGATTATAGGCTGTCAGAACGTAGGTTCAGTCCTTTCAGCCAGCTGGTATCCAAGGTGGCAATCCATCTACTTTCCCTAATCTTCCTGAGGACCGTATCATTTTTCCATATTCTCTCAATCACCATTACCTGGACATCGTCTAATGAATGGCCCTGGGAGTTAAAATGTGCAGCGACTGGTTTCTCTGTCTTCTTGTGTCTGATGTCTGTACGATGGCCGTTCGTCCTCTCATTCAGTGCTTGTTGCGTCTCACCCACATATTGAAGTCCACATCTCTTGCACTGGATAAGATATATGAGGTTGACACTCTTACAGGTGGAAAAACTCTTCCTGTTTTAACTTTTACCAGTGGCCGTGCTAGTAAACTTGTCTGTGGGTAGCAGTAAAGGGCAGGTCTTACATCTAGTTTTTGTTTTATATTCATACACCTGAGGAAGGCTTAGGCCGAAACGTTGTGTAACTGATTACTGTTTTTAAGATCTTTGGCTAAACACAGTCTGCTACTCTTTTCTCTCTACTAGTTTTAGTGGTTGTTATTCATATCTTGGCTTCCCTTCCTCACCTTTCAAAGAATATGTTGTTTGCTCTGATTGCAATTTACTTTATGATCCAGAATTGCAATCAATGACTATTGGTACTAGCACCTCTTCAATCCCTGAAATGTTCATTTGTTGAATTTCCTCATCACCCTCAAGAGAGATTCCGACTTCCATGTGATACTAATCTTATGCAAGCTGTAAGAAAACGGAACACTACGAATTTTAAACCCAAAAAATTATATTACTACCATAGCATGGAAACTGCATTGTCTAGGCTGGTGAATCGGAAGAATTTCTTAAGTTCTTGTAATTGTTGGATAAACAAGCCTTATGGAAATGGAGTTATGACTGATATTTTTGATGGTAAAGTTTAGAAAGAAATAGTTGCCTCATTATCGCCTGACCAGTCTCCCATTAATACAAAAGGATTACTTATGAACATTGATTGGTTTCAACCACACAAACATGTAGCATATTTGGTAGGGGTGACTTATGCAGTTGTAATTAACTTACCATGCTCGATACGATACAAGGAAGAGAATGTTATAGTCATTGGAATCATTCCTGGCCCACACGAGCCAAAGAAACACATTAACTCATTTCTTGGACCTCTGGTTAATGAATTACTTCAATTACAATATGGAAAATGGTTTACAACACCAACAGGAAAACAGTATATAAGGTGTGTGTTAGTTTGCTTGTCATCAGATATTCCTGCTACTAGAAAAGCAGCAGGATTTGTTGGACACAATGCCTTGAAGGCTTGTTCACGTTGTTTAACACACTTTTCTCGCAATGGAGATCGAACTGATTTTTCTGGATTTAACAGGGAGTCATGGCCAGAAAGAACTAGCTCTATACATTGCCAATATGCTCGCATGGGATTATCAGTTGATATGAAAGCAGAAAGAATAAAAATAGAACAAGAATACGGTGCACGTTACTCAGTGCTTTTTGAGCTGCCATATTATGATGCTGTACATTTTGCTGTGATTGACCCTATGCACAACCTCTTTCTTGGAACTGCCAAACATATTCTTAGTATATGGAAAGAAAGTAATCTCCTCGACAAGTCTGATTTTCATGAAATACAGCAAAAGATTGAGAATATGAATGTTCCTTTAGATGCTGGGAGAATCCCTTATAAGATAGATTCTGGTATGGCTAGTTTAACAGCAGACCAATGGAAAAATTGGACTTGTATATATTCACAATATGCCCTGTATGACAAACTCCCAAAGGCACACATGGATAATTGGAGGCATTTTGTTCATGCCTGTGTTCTAATATGCCAGCCAATTCTTACATCTGATGTAATTTATGAGATAGATCAGCTGTTAATGAGATTTTGCCAATCTTTTGAGTCACTCTATGGAGATCAATCATGCACTATCAACTTACACCTTCATGCTCATTTAGCTGAATGTCTACGAGATTATGGGCCTGTGCACTCTGTTTGGTGTTACAGTTTTGAGAGACTCAATGGCATATTGGGAAGTACACCAAGCAATAATAGGTCTTTACATGGGGAAAAAACAATGATGAAACGTTTCATGCAGCACGTGGAATCTTCTGCCCCCGAGCTTGAAGAGCTTAAGTCCCTTTTCCCAGATTCATTACTTGGATCTGTTGGCACTACTCATCTTGATTCTGATGTGTTTTTAAAGCGTGTAAAGTTACAAAGAACAACCATCCTTTCTGACCTAATCTTTCAAACAGACTTCGTAACACCAACTGGGCAAATGGCAGAGCAAGCTCTAAGGACTATGAACTTGCCAAACTAGTTGATATGTACCAAGAAATTCTTCCAGATCTTAATGTCATCCATGTTAGTTGTTTGTGTTATAGATTTAGTAGAGCAAAGCTGGCTGGAAAGGTTCTCTCATCTCAAATGGCAAGAAGTGATAGATCAAGCTATATTTCAGCACATTGGCTGAATTGTAGATTGCATTCATCAAGACCTGGATGCATTAAGTATTTTTTTGTCACACAATTGTTCTGCAAGATGGCCAAGGGGAAAGAAAATCCATAGAAAATATTATCGCATATGTTAATTGGTACAAAATCCATCCAGAAAAGGACTATTTTCCCTCACCTGTGACTATATGGCATGAAGATTTCGAGCCGCTTTCCAGTGCATCATTTATACCCATTAGTCGGATTGCTTGTCGCTGTGCACAAACAGTAACTCTCATGAATTTTACATCTCACCCTCATAATAGTGGTACAGTTGTAGTCATAGTTCCTATTGATGCTATAAGTGTTTGATAATTTCTGGTCCACATTTGTTAAGTGCTTCTCTTATACACAGTATATCAGGATGTTGTTGCATGTCATACTGCATGCACTTTGATGAGAGTTGCTTAATGTTACCCATGTTTAAATGTGTATGTTCACTTATCAATTTCATTATCCTCTGTACTGACTCTGCAGATATTGCGTAAGCAAACTATCAAGTTTCGTTACATTTTTTCTCAATAGCATGTTTGAGTCATTCTAATCTCCCAGGACGTCGCTTGCCTTTCCTCCCAGCAACTTTTGCAGGGGTAGCCATGGTGTCTCTGCGTACGACCGACCCGGCCTACACGGAGCATGAGCATGCAGTTGCTATGAGAATTGGCGGGCGAGTTTGCAGCCGTGTGAAGTGATTCGAAAGACCCGCTGCCTGCCAGTCCGGAGTCGCTAGCTCTCTCTCTCTCTCTCATCTCTCTCGCTTGCTCTCTCTCGTCTCTCTCTTGCTCGCTCTCTCTCGCGGTCTCTACCCAGTTTTACAGATGTAGCTATCGAACTGTGGGACAGTCTGATGCAGTTCTATAGCCGACCTCAAACAACTCCACTCTCAAGAAGCGGCAGGTGAGTACTTGCGCCGGCCAAGCACTTGGTGTGCAAGATATGTAAACGCTGGCCGCAATTGGCGTTTAGCTATTGCCTCATTTGCCTCAAACATAATCGGATTGTGAGCAGCGTTTATGACAGTGTCTCTCCCCTCCTTACATAGCTCTGATCAAGACAGTCCTTTATCCTTAAGATCTGGAGTTGTTAACAGGTACTGGCACTTGTCTTTTAATTGGTGTCTATGCGTTGACAGGTACCTTACACCTCACTCAAGCCATCAAAATCTAAGAGGGACAGGTGCAGCTGCTTCTTGAAGAATTCAAAAGTTATGTATGTTTTCCCCTTAAAGGAAATGAGGAGCAAGAGAGTGTGATGTCTATGCTTAGAAGTATCAGCATGACACTAAGCGATGTACAGCAGCAAATGTGTCTTGAGCAAGAACAAAGTGAGCAGAGAGATTCAGTGCTTGCCAACCTTAAAGAACATATAGCTGATCTAAAAAAAAGTAAAGAGGAGATCAAGAGTTCAAAGACTGGACACAAAAGTCCTAGAGGGTTGAGTGTAAGCATTTTTGTAATATTGGTTGGTTTACATTACTATTATAGGCATCTGTACGTAAAATTCACTCCTCCCTTGAAGATGAAGAACAGTATCATCATGATGAGAGGTTCATGCTAAACAGTTATTGCTGAACATATGTATTCCCTAATAGAGTTAATTCCAAGCACAATAGCAGTGTAACAGAGAAGATACTAAAAGAATTAGTGGACGTACAGGGGGTTATGACAAAGCTGATATTGAGTGTAAGAACTATCACCAAACACGATAGTGTTTCTTGACGACGTTTTAACTTCTAGATGCTGCAAAGAAATACCATGAATACCTTGTACGTCAGCATAAACCACTATCCCAATCTCAAAGGAAAACTATGGCCAAGAAAAACCGCTTGGTTCAACGACGTCAAAGGGTATTGTTTACATGTTGTTATGATAAAATTATATGATGCTAAATTATAGTTGTTTGAAAGGAGACTCAAACATGCTGTTGGTCGTGAGGTGCTTATTATGAAGTCCCTCAATGACAAATATATGACAGATGAAGAGACAGACACAGAAGATGAGGATATGCTGTTGATACATTCCATTTGCTGGAGAAGCGGAAAACTAAACTCTCTTATCAAAAAAATTGATCAAAGATATATGGATTCCAGGTAATATAACTGACTCTCAATATTTCTATATTTTAAATTTGAATTATTATTTAGAAAAAAGAAAGAAAACTCCAAGCCATTTAAGGCACGTAAATGTGGTGCACCGTCCTGAAGACTTCAGTCTGCTGATGCACCAAAGTGGGCTGTATGTCATGAGCCCTGTCATGAGGACCAGCCACAATCTTCTTCAGAGTCACCGCCATCCATCGGGAACCATTCATCCCAGTCTCTTGAGTCTCCTGGTGTCACAGTGGAGGCCATGGAAGAAGAGAATGATGAAGATGAATGGATTTATCAAGTGACTGGACTTTCAAAAAACTAACTCTGCCATCATTGTGTAGCTAATAAAAATTTTCCAACTTCACTTTTGTAAAGTGCAAAGCTGTGGTATAATAATTATTCACATTAATATTCTGAATAATAATGGATGGTATAATGATGACCAGTGTGACTTTCCTGGGTAGGTATCCTGAAATGTAGCATGAAATATTCTAGTCATAATTGGGTAAGTATACTGAAAAAACCTTGACATAATCTAAAAATAATAGGTAGATATTCTAAAAGCTGAATTAGTTTTCTGAAAATATATTAGACATGTAACTGACATAGTCTGATGTTTATGTGAAGTATTATGTAACAGAATATTCCATACAATTTTTGTGCACTTCTACTGATGTATTATGAGTGAAATTATGGCAGAATACTTATCAAATACTTCAGTATTTTAACAGTAAACTCCAACTTCACTGAAAAATTCTGGTCATTAAAAGTGGACGTTTTTGTAGTGTATGAGTTCATTGATCTCTTCAGCTGGGTGTGGTATAAGGCAATGACTACATTCAACATTATGTCTGCCTTTCGCACTACAGGTGTCTACCCTCTCTTTATAGAAAGGCTGTATTTCAACTAGAAAAGCAAGTTTTTGACCCAAAACCTGGCCTCATCTATTTGATTAGCTTTCATTTCCCTCTATAGTTCACACAGTAAGAAACCTAGATGCAGAATTAATTCCAAATAATCAGATTCACCTAATATAACTGAGAGTAATTATAAGGCAATTGATAGCAAGATTCCGGCATTTTCAGAGCAGGAAGAGGAGCTGTATCGAAGGGCATTAGAAGAAAGATACAGGGTTGCCAACTGTATGTACTAAAAAAGGGAGGATAATAACAATTTGTTTTACATTAACACATCTATGATGTTTTAATAAGTGACTTATATGTAGCTGATTTCGCGAGTGTGAGAAGTTCAGTCCACATTTTCAGCTGCTTGTGCAATGAAACCTCAGAGTCGACAGAGGAGGAGGTCTCCGAGGACAAGCCGGAGGACGAGGCTGATGACGAAGACTGGTTATGGTCCATAGTTTTCTACCAGCAACACACAGAGGTCATCAAGTTCACTCGTATTGCGCATGTGCACTAAGAGTGGCAATTGCCAGGCAGAAATTGCTGGAGCAATGGGGGTAAAAACGGTAGGTAGGAAAAACACCTAAATTATCTGGAGTCTCCCATGATCAACAATACAACCAGTGGCATAAGACATTGAGTGAGTCAGGTACAAAGTGATTTCATGTGGCTGATTACTTACTCTTGAATGATCACCCTCTGATGCTCAGAAGGTTCTTTCAGCCTTTACCTCCAGTACTGTCTAAAACAGTAAATTTTCAAAAGGTATCAAAATGTCCTAACTACATTAGTGTCATGAAATAGAAAGAGAGGTATGAGAGGTATATATATTCTCGTACAACACCCTGTTTTATAGGACGATATTGTCAAAACTGTCAAGTACCTATAAGCACACACCACACTAGGTACCTCCCAGGGCTATTACGCCAAAATATGGGTAGCTCTAACCCACCGCCCTCAGCAGCTAGAGCTAGAGAAGAGTGAAAAATTTCCGGATAATCTGCCCGCACTCGAAAAACGGTAAATTTTTAACAATGAAACTGCTCATTAATACATGTTAAAACACAAATTATTGTGCAGTAGCATCTTCATGCGTGTTACTAATACACTTAAAGTTGTATAACCCCTTGGATGCTTCTTAATCCCAAAACCATGTGCGACGGGTCTTGTGTCAATGACCGATTGAAACTGCCCATGGCTAGCTAGGCGTTTACATCTCATTGAATTACATCTTTACTAGTCTTCACCTGATCTTACTCTAAGACAATGCAGCACAAAAGTTTTCACAATCAATGTCAGAGTTTGCAGAGGTATACAGAAATTCATTCCATCCACGAAAGAGTTCCCCGAGTGTAGCTGGGCGCATGTAGCGTTAATCATGAAGAGAGCTGGATGGTTTTCGTGGAGCTAACCTGATAATCCTGCAGTGTGAATAACTTCTACTAATTGCCTTATCGTTTCATCAGGAAAATTGAAACTGTCCGAGTATATTTGGCATCCGAAAACAAATAATCTCCTCTATACCTATCAGAGGTATGATACTGAAGGCCCACCATGGACAGGGTGTTAAGGTGGTAGAGGAAGGGGTAGAGTAAGGAGAGAGCTGGCAATGACACACCACTGATGTAGGAGATGATACAAGACCTAACACTGCTGAACAAATTCAAGCCGGATGTGTCAAAAGTTGTGGAAGATGAGAGAATGAAGTGACTTCTCTAGACTCTGACACTTCCAATATGGCCTACATTGGTTAGTATTGCTATTTGAAGTGAAGCCTTATAGTAAGTGATGTATGCTATTGCAGAATGTTTGTCAATGCTTGAGCTACACCCTGAGATGTAAAGTGTTCAACACGTCTGCATCACTACTCTTATACAGTGCTCAGTATAGTCAGAAAAATCAATGTGATGATTGTGTCCTTATGATACAAGGCCCAAACTAGAAAGTTGACATGACAGTGATCAGAAGTTATTTTGAAGCGGATAAATTATTATACGCACTGCTCGTATGCGCAATGGGCATGTCCAAAATTCAATCATAGAGGCCAGGTGAGAATGAAGAAACTGTTCGTTGTGTTAGATACCAGTGAGAGGTCTTTCGTCGTTCTTCTGCTACTGTTGGAGCTAACATAGCTCTGTCCTGAGTCACCCGTCCATCGATAGATAAGAACGTCCGACATTGCGGAATTTCGCCTTTCAAGACACAATAGCTCGGCGGTGGTGTAAAGAATTAGTGGGAAACTTTGTAAAAGAAACATTAACTGCCAGCAGTATATATTACGATTGTAATAAGTGAGCAGATTATAGTTCTGCTCTACGTAACACCGTCCGAATATACCTATTGTCCGATCTTTGATTTTTTAACTAATTGTTCACTGTAATTATAAATAAGTGCATAAAGTTTTCCATAGCAACCACTATTTCCATGGTAACATACAACACTAGCTGTAGACACATCCGATAAGGTTGTATAGACATTAGACTTATTCGATATATTATGTACTCCCTATAGCGCCTTTTACAACATACTACTCAATCCTCCTGCTGCTCAGTAGACAACTGGGGACAGCCTTATACAGTAGCATCCTTGGTGGGCATTAACTGGAGAGGCGATCAGCAACTCGGCATAACAGGTACCAAATGAAAGCTCAGGAGATCCTCTTCCTTCTCAGACCAAAAGGTGGAAACAATGAGAAATAAATGCAAGAAAAAATGCTGTTGACATGAGAGCAAACAAGAAGCTAACATGCAGGTTTGGTTACCTTAGCAACCACCATTCTATACATAATACTTGACCCGCTCTGAGAAAAGGTACCTTTTGGGCATATTTGTAAATGTTCAACACAGGCTTCAACATGGGCATTTGTAGCGGTATACATGACCCTCGGGCGTCTTTTAGATCACTTTATAATTAAAAACTCCAGTCTTTTCTCCATCATTTGGTACAAGAGTGAAGCTTATCTGACGTTTACAGCGTGCACAGTGATCCGACCAACACGAAATGTTTATTTCTCCAAGCGGACCGTGGAGCATATGCATTATTTTATGTAATTTGTTTACCTCTCAAAGTCCGTAGAGGAGCGTCAGAAATAACTCTATTTTACTCTCTACCTAACCTAGCATGTCTTGCAAACCTTTGTAGGTAAGTAAAAAGCTCTGCAAATGGAGCTAAGTTGTCACAGCAGCCTCTTCTCTTGCTTGCGTTTGATGTAAGTATTCCGCATAGTCAGTTTACGGATGTACTCCGTTCACGCGGGGAGAATTTCATTGCGTAATTTATCAATCCAAGTGATGTGTAGGCTACCGACGCTAACATTCATAACTTGGGATAGGAACGTGCTATGCGTGCAGGGTTTGCATCAACGTGTAGCTCATGTGTTGCGCAGTGCAACGATACCAATAATGCAAATTTGAATTTTCCGCCCAAAAGTTACCTTTTCCTAGAGCGGGTCACATATAGAGAAAAATTACAAAGAAGAAATTGTGAGAAACACCATCCATCTTCTTTTCGAATTTATCAAAGGTGGTAGTAAGTGTCCACTGTATTGCACAAGTTGCTGCAATAGGGTACACTGATTCAGAATTGAAGTTTAACCTAGGTTGCTTAGAAAAACCAAGGGGTGGGATATTGTCTCCTCCACTAAAAAACTCAAGAGTACTTCCATGAGTCACACTATCTCCAATAAACAATAAATATTACAACTCAAAGTCAGTGCTATGTATTAATATGCAGTGGTGAAGCTATTATAACTTAACTGAGAATCACATAAGCCTTATACAGGCCATGATTACTAACCTGTAGCAGGAATAAAAGATCTATCTTCATCCTCAATCACAATACACAATGTACACAATTTGTAAATGTTGTCCAGCTGACATACCACAATCTTCACAGAGCTGAAGGTGGATGAACCATATGTGAGGGGATATGCTAGAGGATATTATAATGTAACATTTTGTTACGTTACGATGAATGATATAATCAAGCGGTAACATACCGCAGGCCGAGACCGGACGGTCTTAAAATAAGAACATGAGAGTCAAATAATACGATATAAGTTCAGATGTATGTATGAACGCATGTTAGGTAACAGCAATCGTAGTAACTGGCCTTGTGTTAACTCCCTGGTTCTTGATAGTAACCACACGTCCCATATTACCACGACCGGGATGTGTCTGAAATATTCGCCCAAGAGGCCATTTCGAGGGGGTAGTTCCTGACTCACGTAACAATGTCCCCCAGCTCCACGTTTCAAGTGTCTGTGTATGTGCGAGAGGTACTCACTCTGCCAAAAATGGTGCACTAAACATTACCAAACATGCCATCGACAAAGTATAGAGACTGGTGAGACTATTCGTCTCAGATAAGTCCACCTTACCACTTTTCACAGTTGATTCCCACATCCCTCCAAAATGTGGAGACCTCTTGAGGATGTATTTCCACTGTATATTTTGGGTAGAACAAAATTCTGATATTTCACCTTGAGTGATCTGATGACTGAGAAAGGCATTCAGCTCCTTCAGCTTTTAATTGGTACCAAAGAAATTAGTTCTTTAATCACCCCAGATGAGCGATGGGTGACCAAATAGTGTTGTAAATCATCGTAAAGCTTCAATAAAGGATTCGGTTGTCAGGTCCAATACTATTTCTATGTGAGCACCTCACTATTCTAATCCTGGTATAGACCATTTTTTTGGAAAACCTTTTTTTTGGAGATGATGATAGAATTATGGACTCTGAGGTGTCACTGAAGCCATGTAGTTGGGTTGAGATGATGATTTCCTTTGAAGGTGTATTTTAGTGAGAATGCTGCCAAACATTGATCTAGCCGTTGACCAGTGTGCATGCCAGCCCGCAGAGCCTGCTTTACAGTTTGCACAAGCCGTTCCACAGCACCATTGCTCGAGAGGTGATATGGGGCTGTCCTGATGTGTTTTACCCCATTGGACTCAAGGAATCGCTCGAAGTCGGCTGACATGAATTGGGGGCCGTTGTCAGTTACTATTTGTTCTGGAACACCCTAACGAGCAAACATCTCTCCAGTCTCTGCTATTGTCTTACTGGTGGTAGTGATTTCGATCAGTACAACCTCCGGCCACTTGGAATGTGCATCCACTGCTAGGAAAAGCATCT